>CAWUFW010008952.1:507500-710000 GCA_963921515.1 Calotriton arnoldi | reverse complement strand
AAAACACAGAAAAATCAGACAATATATATTCTAGCTTCTTAATACCTTAATACATGCCTGCAACTTTGGGTTCTGCTCCTACTCCTACCTTGGTGGCAAAAAACCTGGGAGTACGCTTGGATGTGTTGTTATCCATGAAGGACCAAATGATGACTACAGCAGGGACTTGTTACCATACACTAAGCCTTTTGCGCAGAGTTTTTCGATGGCTGCCTCTCTCTGTTCGAAGAACCCTGATTCAGGCTTTGATCGTTGGCCGTTTAGATTATTGTAATGCATTGCTGGCATCTGCAAATGAGTCCCTACTAACCAGATTGCAGATTGTACAAAATGGGGCGGCTCGCCTGGCCCTAAAAAAAACACCTCGCACCTCCTCAGGTCCATTGCTCCAACAACTTCACTGGCTCCCCATCCGCCAGAGAATAAATTTTAAGCTTGGTTGTCTCACCCATAAAGCTTTATATGGTGCGAGCCCCAGCTACCTGTCAGATAAATTTAAAATCTATTGTCCGAATCGTCATCTTAGATCGGAAGGTAAAGGGTTGCTGGTGGTTCCCGGTTTAAGAGTTTAGAACCGGAGGCAAAACCGTTGTCCATCTAGCCTCTAAATTGTGGAACACCCTGCCCGAGGAACTACGCAAATGCTCCAACTTACTCGGTTTCAGGAAACTCCTGAAAACAGTATTGTTTGGAGCATAAACCTGTCTGCCCATGTTTATCTGACTCACCTGCTTCTACAGCGTGGAGATACCCCTACGGGGGTGATTCCTGCGCTTTACAAATCCCAATACAAATACAAATACCAAACAAAGTGCATATTACAAAGAAAAGCTTTACAAATATATAAAGTGTATTAGTGTATTCATAGGTTACAGACCTTAAATGTCATTTGTCACAATAGGATCATGTATAGGGATTGAGGCAGAAGTATTTTATTCCTTTTATTTGTTACTACACCATGACTGGCCTGTTAACCATCCATATCCTTAAACAAGGAGCACAGTAAAATATGAATTAGATTTGTATGTTTAGGAGACTGGAGGCAAGCACAAGTGTGGCCTCTGCCTCATTTTCAAAGCCTCCTGAGGCCCATTTTCACATGCACGTGGTCTTACATTTCCGGATATACAAATTAACATCAGGTTGAGCACTTAAGCAATGATACAAATGAACTAAAATGACAGAATAGCGCTGCAAGTTAACACAAACGAGTGAGTGGCTGTTGAAATACAAATTACGCCTGCTCCTCAAAATGCTTAAATGGAACGACCGGCCTTTCCTGTATCCACACACACAAAATTGGAGTGGACACATTTGCCGGCCCCTTAGGAAAGTACATTACTCTGATGAGCAGTTGACACGCTGTGGTGCAAATATTATTATCACATCTTTGTTATGTATCCCCCCATTACTTTCTTGCTGTTTTTCCTCTACCTCTTTTTGAGTCCCTCTGTCCACACAAATCAGATGGTGAATGACAGAGCAGAGACAGCATGTGTGAATTTGTAAGTGTGTGCCCCTTAAATATTCTTATAAAAACATTAAAGACCTGCAGTGAACAAGTGATTCTTCATCTCCCACCATGACAGTCTAATGAAAAGAGCTGGAATGAGAAAAATCTTGACAATTTTTCTTCCACAATAAAAACTCTACATTACCTCTAGCACGAGACTTGAAAAAAGTATAAATCCAAACATTGTAGAAAGATTATAGCTCTACTACTAAATGAAATACAATCTAGTAAGGGATATCAAAGTAGGACCTGCAGTAATAATATGACAGATGCGCGGGTAACAACATTGTTATCAGAGATCTATAGGTAGACTAGCTCCAGCTTTCGAATTCCACAATAGCAAAGCTTTAAAAAGTCTTGAGAACGACTACATTTATAGACCTAATAGATATTCTGAAAAAATGATAACATTGATCCCAGCTTACCTTGGACATATGTTCTACGTTGTTGGACCTGAGGGGGGCAGCAAAGGATAATGAATTAGTACACAGCTAATGCTGGACACAGACGAATAACTGTACAAATCCTTCCGCTGCTATTGACACTATCTCTGCCACACCGAGTACAATGTAACAAATATTATAAAGTCTCTTTAATATGGCAGGAAATAAAATAGCAACATTTACCAATTAAACGAGCTAAGAACATTACTTTAAATAGGGCACACAACATTAATTACATACAATACAAGCAGTGGCATTTTGTCATCGCACGTGGATTTTAAGGAAAACTAAGCTCGTCCGCCAATGACACGATATTAAGTAAACCGAAGCTATCGATTTATCAGATTCTATAGCCTAGCAAAAGATGTGAAATATGGCTAAATAACAGTACAAATGTATATAGTTGGCTCTTTCTCATAGACCAATGATAAGGGGGTTGGGATGGAGGAAGTAAGAAGGAGGGTGCATAACAAATGGAATCCTGGTGAAAAAAGGTACCAGGGTTTCAATGTTGTCAGAAGATGATTCACGACTCGGTCTTAGACATTCATTTAGATGGAGGTGATGATACTTTTCATTGGACCAATCTAAGTAGCATAACAACCGACATTACGTCAATGCTTACTGACAGACCAGTTATACCAAGAAGTAAAACTTCTATCTCTCACAAAGAAAATGTCCCTGCCATGGTACTACATTTTCAGCTACCACAGAGCCAGAGGAACAATGCTATTTCTCAATATATTTAGTTTTCATCTATTTTTTTAAATGTAAGATCTCCTCCTCAAGGAAATGACCTTTAATCACAAATAGGAAGGGTATTCCTCAAGGCAGCGGCCCACTGCATAAACCTATTCTCATTTTCCGCTATTGCTTTTACCAGAATTGTAGTTCCACACCAAAAACATGCCCCTAGCCAGGCTCCTTTGAGATGTCAGTTTTGTATACAGGAAGCCATTTGTAGTTAAGTGGAATGCTAAATAGGGGGAAGAGAAAGGCCTCAGTCTTGCTATGAGCTGCGGCTGAGATACACTAGCGCGTAAAAATAAAGGCAAGCTTCTGTTACGCATGCTGGGCTTTTCATTGGTAGTTTGGCACAAGCAGACAATGTTTCTTTCGCAGTAAATACAATAGGACTAGTACAAAAAAAAAAAACCACATACTTCTTAAGTTGACCGTTTCTAGAGAAAACACTATGAGCTCTAAAGACAAAGGTGTCAGTTTCCTCATCACAGTGGCCTCCTCCTGGACTGACCTTTAAAGACTCTTGATGAGAAGGCCACTATCAACACAAATATTTAAATCGTGGCCTTGATTTCATTTTTTTTGCTTTTTCGGTCTGCATAAATTACCTTTCAAAACAGACTAATTTGATTCTCCACAAAATCTCTATTTTCTGTTTGCAGGTGTGTATCATGTATGTCTACTTGAGGCACGGTAAAGGAACGTTAGTTGACAACAAACACTTGGCTTTCACATTTAACGTTTTAAAACGAATAGTTTACCTGTCGGTGTAGTTTTGCAGCTTGAAGACTTTCTGGATTCACTATGCTGTGCATTATTCCGCCATCTCGTGGTTGGGTCCGGATTCGTAGTCTTTTCTTTGTTTTTGTGTTTTTTTTGTTGTTGGCCCAGGTGGGCGGCGACGCCCACCATTTGGTGTCTTCGGTGACGTCGTCGCGCTTCCGGCGGAAGCTCCCACCTTTGGTAGCCATCTTCGGATTCTTTTTCTTTTCCTCTTACAGTTTTTTGTTGTCTATGTCTTTCACCTTTAATCCTTCAATTATTCTTTGATCCCTCTAAACCTTGTATGTAGTCTAGTTGTACCCTTAACCTCCTATGTTATCTTCCTGGCGGAGGCGGGTGGGATCGCTAGTGAATCCAGAAAGTCTTCAAGCTGCAAAACTACACCGACAGGTAAGAAACTATTCGTTTTGCAGCGTGAATCTTTCTGGATTCACTATGCTGTGCATAGACTTAGTAGCGGTTTTGTATTTGCGGTGGTTGGGTGGAAGATGAGCATTGGTTGCTGAAAATGTGCTGTAAGACCTTCTGTCCTACTTGTGCCTCTTTGTTCATTTGGATATCAACACAGTAGTGTTTGGTGAACGTGTGCACGGAAGACCATGTTGCCGCTTGGCAAATGTCTTGTATAGATGTGTTCGCTAGGAACGCAACCGTTGCTCCCTTTTTCCTTGCTGAGTGAGCCTGGGCGGCTCCTTGTAATTCTTGTCCTGCCTGCTTGCGGCAGAGTTGTATTGCTTGTGCAATCCACCGTGCAATGGTATTTTTTGTTACTGGTCGTCCCAGGAAACTGCTTGCGAAGGAAACGAAGAGTTGTTTTGTTTTCCTGCATTCCTTCGTCCTTTCTATGTAGTGCATCACTGCCCTTCTGGCGTCCAGCGTGTGTAGCGCCTTTTCTGAGGGTGTTGAAGGTTTCTGGAAGAAACTTGGTATCTGTATTGTTTGATTGATATGGAACCGCGACACCACCTTTGGCAGGAAGTGTGGGTCCGTTCTCATGACAATTCTGTCCTTGTGTATTTGCAAGTAGGGCTCTTGTAATGTGAGAGCCTGTAGTTCACTGACTCTTCGCAGTGACGTGATAGCCACTAAGAATGCCGTTTTTAGTGTGAGCATGTGCAGTGTGATCTTGTGTATGGGTTCAAATGGTGATTTCATCAACTGTGTCAGTACAGTGTTGAGGTTCCAACTTGGGGCTGGCATCCTTTTAGGGGGGGCTATTCTTTTAGCCCCTTCCAGGAATCTTTTGACCACTTGGGAGGTGAAGAAGCTTTTCACCGCTTCTCCCTGGTGTAGGCCACTATGGCTGCTAGGTGAACCCTTAGTGACGAGTAGCTCAGCCCGCTTTGTAGTAGGTGTGTTAAGTATCGCAGTACTGTCGATTCTTTTGTGACTTTTCGTTGCAGTCCCTCTGTAATGCACCATTGCGAGAACCTTTTCCACTTTGCAATGTAGCATTTTCTTGTAGTGGGTCTCCTTGCTTCTCTGAGTACTGCCATGGTGCTTGGAGGTAGCTTGAGCTGTGCGAATTCTAGGTCCTCAGGAGCCATGCTGCTAGGCTGAGGCTGTCTGGTTCTGGGTGGAGCACTTTTCCGTCTTGCATTGTGAGGAGGTCTTTCCTTCTGCTGAACCTGTGTGCTGGTTCCTGCGCCATTTCCATTATCTGTGAGAACCATGATTGTCTGGCCCACTGAGGTGCCACCAATATCAGTGTCATGCTGCTGCTCCTGCATTTGCTGAGTACCTTGTGTAACAGTGGTATCGGGGGAAAAGCGTATGCAAATTCGTTCGACCAACTTATCTGTAGCGCATTCCCTAGGGACCTTTGGTCCGGTTGTCTGGATGCGTAATGTTGGCATTTTGCATTGTGGAGTGTTGCAAACAGGTCTATCCGTGGTGTTCCCCACTTTTGGAACAGCCGCTGCACCTCCTGCTGGTTGAGTTCCCATTCGTGGGATGCAGACGTCTGCCTGCTGAGTCGGTCTGCTTCCACATTGTCTATTCCTGGAAGGTGTATTGCCAGCAGGTGTATCCTTAGAGGGATGGCCCATCTCCAGATCTCTTGTGCCAGGCTTGATAGCGGTGTTGACTGTGTTCCGCCCTGTTTGTTGATGTAGAACATCGTTGTTGTGTTGTCTGTTTGTATCAGCACTCGCTTCCCGTAAAGCTGCTTTTGAAAGGCTTTTAAGGCTAGGAACACCGTTTTTAGTTCTAGGAAGTTGATGTGTTTCACTGCATCTTGTTGTGACCACAGCCCCTGACGCGGAGTCTGTCCATGTGTGCGCCCCAGCCCTGCTGTGAGGCGTCCGTTGTGATGGTCACTGTTGGAGTTGGCTGTGTGAATGGCTTCCCTTGTAATATGTTCTTTTCCTTCCACCACGCTATTTCTTGCTGCACTGCGTGTGTGACAACCACTAGATCTTCCCAACTCCCTGTCGCTTGTGACCACTGCTGCTGTATCCATTCTTGGAACGGTCTCATGTGCAGTCTGATATGTGGGACAAGGTGAATGCATGATGCCATCATTCCCATTAGTCTGCTCACCGTCCTCACTGTCAGAACTTGCCCCTTGCGGTAATGACGTGTTTCCCTCAGGAGCGCTATAGTTCTCTTGTCGCTGAGGAACACCTTGGACTGTGTGCTGTCTATTAGTGCCCCTAAGAATATTTTGATCTGCTGAGGTTCTGTTGACGATTTCTCCCAGTGTATTGAGAAACCTAGTGTGGACAGTGTTTGTATGACTTGTTCGATGTGGTCTTTGCAGAGTTTGTATGATCCTGCTTTCACAAGCCAGTCGTCGAGGTAGGGGTATACATGTATGCTCTTTCTCCGAAGTTGCGCAGCAGCTGCTGCTAGGCATTTGTGAACACCCTTGGTGCGGACTTTAGTCCGAAGGCCAGCACTGTGAACTGGTAGTGGTCGTGGCCTATCACGAATCTTAATAGACGTTTGTGTTTGTGGTTGACGGGTATGTGCAGATATGCATCTTTCAAGTCTAAGGTCGCCATGTAATCCCCTTCTTGGATTTGGGGTATTACTTCCTGAAGTGAAGTCATTTGGAATTTTGAGTTTTTATGAACTTGTTCAGGAATCTGAGGTCCAGTATTGGTCTTAGTGTTTCGTCTACCTTTGGCACAAGGAAGTATGTTGAGTATACTCCCTTGTTTCTTTGGTTTTTGGGACTAGTTCCATTGCTCTTTTTGTAGCAGCTCCTCTGCTTCTAGACGGAGGAGGGCGAGTTCCCTTGCGGGTATTGTCCGATGTCTTGGTTTTTCCCGGCGGGTGTTTTAGGAGGTCTATGCAGTACCCGTGCTGTATGATGTTTAGTATCCACTTGTCCGTGGTAATTTCCCTCCATTGTGTGAGGAATTTTCCTAATCTTCCTCCCACCGGTGTTGTATGCTCGGTGGTTATTTGTTGTATGTGTGTGTTCCTCATTTTGTCCTTTTGTGGACTTCTCCTCTCCCTTGGTGTTAACTGGGGAGGGTGTGGTTTGTGTCTGGAGTCACTTTGAGGTGGGCTGCTGGCCCTCTCTTCGGGCCTGTCCCCGTCCGTACCCGCGCCCTCGAAAGGACCGTCCTCTTGGTTGGTACTGCCAATTTTGCTGCTGTTGTCCCTGCAGGTTTTGGCCCTGGTTGTTACCCTGATATCCTTGCTGGGGTGATTGGTGTGAAGTGGTGGGTGCATTGCCCCCTCTACCACTGGGTCGCCTTGAGGGGTTTCCTCTTCTCATCCCCTGAACTGCAGCGCTCCCATGGACCTTGCAGTTTCGTTGTCCGTTTTCAGTTG
Source organism: Calotriton arnoldi (assembly GCA_963921515.1). Classification (NCBI taxonomy): domain Eukaryota; kingdom Metazoa; phylum Chordata; class Amphibia; order Caudata; family Salamandridae; genus Calotriton; species Calotriton arnoldi. The sequence continues at coordinate 702,731 of CAWUFW010008952.1, read as the reverse complement.
AGTTAACTTGTTGTCGACTGTTGCCCCAAACAGTTTCTCACCGTCGAAAGGTGTGTTGATGATGTTGCTCTGTACTTCTGGCTTGAAGCCGGAGATCCTGAGCCATGCGTGTCTCCTCTCAGTTACTCCTATCATCATTTGCCTGCTGGAGTTCTCTGCTGCGTCCAAAGCTGACTTTAAGCAAGTGTTAGCGATGGCCTTGCCTTCCTCCGCTAGGTAATTTGCCCTTTGTTGGTGTTCTTCTGGCAGGTGTTTAATGAGCTGACTCATTTCTGCCCAATGCTGGTACGCATGCCTGCTGATGAGGGCGTTGGAGTTGGCGATGCGCCAGTGTATGGCTGCGTTCCTCTCCACTTTTCGTCCTGTGAGGTCTATTCGCTTGCTCTCCTTGTCTGGAGGTGGGCCTGTGTTGGTGGGCACACCGGCCCTTTTTCTGGCCGTTGCAGCGATAATGGAGTCTGCTGGTACTGACCCTTGGATGTACGCCGGGTCTTTTGTAGAATGTTTATATTTCTTCTCGCTTCTAGGTGTAACCGCCTTGCAGACTGCCGGTTCCCTGAAGGCCTCCCTTCCCTGGTCGAGGACGCCGGGCAACATGGGTAGGAATTGGCTCCTTGTCTGTTGAGGGAGCAGGGTTTCGAAGAGGAAACCTGCCTTTGTTTTTTCTTCCTGCATTTCGACCCCATATGTCTTTGCAGCTTTCTGGACGACCTCGTCGATGTCGTCTGGCGGCGAAGGCCTCGAGGGGTAAGAGTCTACCCCTTCTTCTGGTGACTCTGCGTCGAGGTCTTGCCAGTCTATGTCTTGTACCTCCGAGGACGCTCGAGTCCCGGTAAGACTGCATCTCTTCTTCGCCTTCGGCTTCGAAGTAGTAGTCTTCTTCGTCCTGGTCTTCGAGTGGTTCAGGTGTTCTCGGGGCTCGATGTATTCGGCTTCGAACTCCTCGAGCGCCTCGTGGGCTGGCTTCGATGGGATAGCGTATTGCTTCATCTTGTCGTCGAAGTCTTTTTTCCGTTGCAGGATGCTCGCCATCTCTGCCTCGAGCCTCCTCTTCTTTTTCGCCATCTCGTGGGCCTTTTCGGCGTCGAGTGGTGCAGTGCTTCTCTTCGCGGTCGCGGTCGTCGAAACAGACGCCGGGCCTTCCTTTCTCGGTGCCGAGGCTTCCCTTTCGGAGGTGACCTTCGACGCCTTTGTTTTTCGGAAGCTTTCGCCGATTGTGAGTCCTTGTCAAAGGATCCGCTCGACTGCTTGTCCTTGGACGCTGTTGCTTTCGTCGAGGGTTTCGGCGGCAACGCTCCCTTCGAGGACTTTGCTACACTTCTAGTAGTGTCGCTAGGTGTTCTGGCTTCACTCTTTCGAGCGTCGCTTTGGTGTTTTGGGGTCGACGACTCCTTACCTCCTTCGACGTTTTCTTATGGACCTCGACGACAGCGCAGTCCTCTGGTCCCTCAGCGATGTTGTCTTCCTCTCCGCTCGAGAGGCCCAGGTCTCGGAGCGATGGTGCTGGTCCCTGGCCCTGCATGTTGTAGTTCGCCCTTCTCTGTCTGTCTCTCACCCGGAGGGTCTCGGGGTGAACGCCGAGCACGCGTTGCAGTCTTCGCTGATGTGGTCGAGCGGCAAGCAGAGGTTGCAGACTGGGTGCTGGTCTTTTTGGGCGTACTTGTGGTGGCAGTTTTTGCAAAACTTGAACGGAGTCTTGTCCATAACCGCGCTCAGGGAGCCTCCTGCGAGCGCATTCTCTGTAGGCGTCGAGATTTTGGTCGTGGACCTTCTACCTCGTCGTCCTTCTTGTTGTCTCTGGTACTTGTGTCGTCGATCCGGTGTCTCAGGAATCCATCCTCTGTGATGATATTTCGACTTTTCGAGATTCTTCGTCCAAAATTTCTGGAACTTCTCGGCAACGATCCAGACCCCACGGCGGAAAAAGAATCTGAAGATGGCTACCAAAGGTGGGAGCTTCCGCCGGAAGCGCGACGACGTCACCGAAGACACCAAATGGTGGGCGTCGCCGCCCACCTGGGCCAACAACAAAAAAAAAAAAACACAAAAACAAAGAAAAGACTACGAATCCGGACCCAACCACGAGATGGCGGAATAATGCACAGCATAGTGAATCCAGAAAGATTCACGCTGCAAAACTGTATATCTATTCACATGGAACTAAATTATTTTATCTATGTTGACAACGCAAAAAGTGCCAATAATTTAAAAAAACTATGTCTCTCTGGTATGACTATGTGATTTGTTCTAATAAAGGCAACAATTTGCCCATGTCACTTATTGAAGAATCAGTTTCTAAACTGAAACCATAGCTCGATGGGTTGCTATTGAGTGCATACATACTTTACCTTAAGCAGACCCAGCCCCCTTTCAGGGCACACAACCTCTCTGTTAGCAGAACTTATGTTTGTGTTACCCTCTTAAACATGCAAGTATGCACAACTTGCACATCTTAAATCTAAATTTTATGTTGCTAGAACTTGTTGCTACAAAGCACAAATACACTTCACTTACTTTGAGTATGAAAAATTAGTTGGTTTGTCATTTCAACAGTGAAGTCTGCCACAGTGTGACATTGCTATCTCTCTCTCACTTATCTGATTTGTACCCAATACGTTGCTGGCTATATTCTCTCTGCTAATCACATGAAGCATTTGCCTTTTATGCCACTTACGCAATTCTGCGCTTTTTTTTGCGGACTTACATTAATGTCAAACTGGCCAATTATTGTTTTCAAAATGGTTGTCATGTTTTAAGGGAAAAGCGCATGCAGTGAGAGTGGGTCAGCAGTCTACAAGCATTAAAAAAAGAATCTGGGAAAACACAGAAAAAGACAGATTTCTTACATCTCTCACCAGAATATTTATTTCGTTTTAATGTTATGCAAAATATGTCCCCTTAAGACCATTTGTACACCAATGTGTAGTAATTCTATGTTCTCCGTCATCGCCGTGTGATGCTCTAGAACTCAGGAGACTGAGTTCCAGAGAGCGGCGGTTGCAGGGTTTTCGACAGCCTGAAGCGGTCGGGGGTACGGTTGTTGCACAGAATAAATATTTAACCTTTCTCTACGCCATTGTCTGCCACCTATTTCACGTGGCGACGAGTAGAACTGTACCCCCTGATGGTGAACCTCAACAGCACGTGCAAAAAGCTGTGGGCACTCACCTCTGTTCCTTGGTGCTGTGCAGCAGTCCATCGGGGCTGAAGAGGAGTCGGAGTTCCTGTGAGGTACGCCAGAGCCTCGTGGGTGTGCGGTGAGTAGCACGTTGTGGCAAACTAAGTCAGTCTGGGCCCCCAGAGTCTTGGCGTTGCGCTGTGGTGCTTGTGAGCAATCGGCAGGCAGCTGAAGTAGGCGGAGCATTACCACAGGCCCAGAGGGGTGAGTCATGCATGCGCGAGTTGAAATAAGAAAGCTCGAGCGCATTCTTTAAGTGGAAGAGGAAACGTGACGGCCATCTTCGGAATAGGACACTGTAAAGGTGCATCCTGTGTATGTGCCTATTGGCTGCAGAAACCGTGGAGTAAACCGGCGGCCATCTTAAAGTGAGTCGGTCATCATTGTAAGGTTTGCACTAGACTGCAGTATTTTGAGCACGCTTCAGGCATTCTGTATTTTTGTGTGCTAATTCTATAAATTGATTCAACAAGCTGATGCACGATTCATTATCAGAAAATACAGTTTTTGATGAAAAGCAATAGGAAGTAAAAAGCTCTATTTTATTTTTTTTATTTTTCACTTTTTGTTCATTTGTGTGCCACGCAAAATTTAACCATGCAATCAGTAAATCCACCACCAGCTTTTTTGGAAACACCAGGTGATCCACCTATTAAATGGAAGCAGTGGTATGATGCATTTGAAACGTACTTGGGAGCAATTGGTGCGTCAAGATTCAGAGCTGAAAGAAAAAAATGCTTACTTAACACTCTTTGGGATTTGAGGGTAGATCTATATTTAAGCATCTTCCTGATGTTCATACCGAAGAGGAGGGGGAACTAGATGTTTATGAGGAGGCCGTAAAGAAACTTGTAAGCAGGTTTGATGTAGCTACCAGTTTGGTGGTATCAAGGCACAAGTTTTTTTAAAGAGAGCAAACGCAAAGTGAAGATATTGACAGTTACATCTCTGTGCTGCGCAAGTTGGCTGCGGAGTGCCAGTTTGAAAATTTTGATGAGCAGCTGATTCGTGATCAGTTCATCTGCCACTGTACTGACAAGTCTATCAAGCAGAAATTGCTTTCTTTAGGCAATCCTTCGTTGACAGAAACAATCAGGATTGCTAAGAGCATAGAGACTTCCATCAAATCGGCTAAGGAGCTAGAGAAGAAAACTGATGAACGGGTCAATGTTGTATACAACAGGAACGACAAGGAAAAAGGATCTATAATGTCGTCTTCATCTTCTTCTTCACCTTGCAGCAGAACTCGTTGGCTAAACAAAGTAACTGATGTTCCAAGTGTGGTTATCCTCAGCATCTAAAGGGGAATTGGATGTGCCCGGCTAGGAATGCACAATGTAGGCTGTGTGGGAAATCTGGGCATTTTGCAAAAGTTTGTCAAAGTATGAGGCGAAAAAATACCAGGGTATCAGCGGTCAGTGAGGATTGTGAGGGTGACGTTGAGAACTTATTGAGTGAAGTGCGTGACATGGTTGTGGTGGTGGGTGAAGATAAGATGAGCTGCATGCAAAATGAATAATGTGTTGACCCCTACGTATATGTGCAGGTGGGAGATAAACAACTTTACCTTTTGGTGGATTCTGGTGCTAGGATCACCATGATAACTCAAGAGCTTTTTCAACAAAATTGGCCTGGGCGGACACTTTCTCCACCTTATAGGTCTCCCTTTTCCCTATGAGGGCAGAAAGATTGATCTTCAAGGCTTCTTTGAGGATTCCATGATGTTTAAAGGGAGAAGTATCTGTGGTAAGATCTATGTTGCGGTTAAGGGATTAAACATTTTAGGATGGTTCCACCAAGGACTCTTTGGTATGATCCTGCGGCCTGGCACGAAGGAACAAGTCTCGGTCATTAGAGACTCTGATGATATTGAACTTTTGCTGAACATAGAGTTCCCAAGGGTATTTTCAGGGGAGCTGGGAAAAATTGTTGGCTTCCAACACAAAATCAAGATTAAGGCTAATGCTGTACCAGTTAAACACAAATTGAGAGGAGTCCCCTTCAGTGTGCGAAGTGAGTTAGAGAAGGAATTGGAGAGTTTGCAGGCTGAAAGGTATAATTGAGCCCGTGGAGTCCTCTTTGTGGCTTTCACCCTTAGTTGTGGCCAAGAAGAAAAACGGTGAGCTGAGGGTGTGTGTAGATCTCAGGGCCCTCAACAAAGAGATATGGATTGACTCTCACCCCCTTCCCAAGATTGGGGAGATGTTATCGACTATCTCTGGTGCAAAATTTTTCACCAAGTTAGATTTAGCGTCTGCCTACCATCAGGTTGTGTCGGCAGAGGAGTCACGTCATCTCACGGCTTTCATATCACCCTCAGGAACCTTCCAGTACTGCCGCATGCCATTTGGTTTGGCGTCGGCAGCTTCAGTTTTTCAGAGACTTATGTCTGAGCTGCTGAAGGGAATTTCCAAGGTATCTGTTTTTCAAGATGATGTCTTGATTCATGCAAGTTCTCGGGTGGAGCACGATGTCATTTTGAAGAAAGTACTTACCGTGTTTGATCAAGCTGGTGTCGTCCTTAAAAGGGAAAAGTGCCAGTTTGTTAGTTCGTCCGTTGAATATCTAGGTCATCTGGTTTCTGAGGAGGGGGTGTGTCCAAAGCCTGGGTTAGTTGAAGCCATTCTTGATGCCCCGCCACGGTTGATAAAGCTGGCGTGAAATCGTTTCTAGGTCTGTGTGAGTTCTACTCACGTTTTATTCCCGATTTTGCATCAAGAGTCAGAGCTATTTCCTTGTTGTTGAAAGACAAATCAGAATTTGTGTGCAGTGATGTGTTCTACTGTGTTTTCGTACATAAAAAACAACTGACCAGTGTGAATGCTCTTAAACCTTTTGATCACAATCTAAAATGTGTTTTGACTGTAGACACTAGTAAGTTTGGTGTGGGAGCTGTGTTGACACAGAAGGATATACGATCTGAAAACACCATTGGCTTTGCTTCAAGGGTTTTAAGAGATGCATAGGTCAACTATTCGGTCATTGAGAAAGAACTTCTAGCGTGTTGGTGGGCTATAGAAAAATTCAAGTGTTATCTGTGGGGAAGAAGTTTTGTTTTACAAACCGATCACAAACCATTAGTTTCAATCCTCAATGGTACCAATTGCAAGAGCAGCACTCCCAGAATAGCAAGGTTTGCTGCCAGACTTCTCCAGTTCAATTTTGAAGTTGTCCATATTTCAGGAGGAAGGAACGTGAGGGCAGATTATTTGTCAAGAAATCCCATTGTCGAGAAGGGTGATGGTTGGCGTGGGTGATGATGAATGTTGTTTTATTGCTGCCTTAGAGGTCGACAATTGCTGTCAGTTCACCGAGGAGGTTTGGAGAGCAAAATTAGGTCATGATGAGGTTTTGAAAAAAGTTATGGATAAGGTTGTCTCAGGGTGGCCTAGAGAAAAATCTTTAGATCTCAACATGCAGCCATTTTTCAAAAGTGTCCGATGAATTGACCATTGAAGATGGTTTACTTTTGAGAAGTGACAAACTTGTTCCCCCAGTTGAGTTAAGGCGCAGTATTTTATCCAAAGCACATGAGGGTCATTTGGGTTCCACATTGACCAAACGAAGGGTACGTGAATCATTCTGGTGGCCACAAATGGATGCACAAATAGATGAACTGGTCAAGAGTTGTTGTGTGTGTTCCTCTTCTCACAAATCTTTCATAACTATAACTCCACCGTTGAAACCTATTGATTGTCCTTCTGGACCGTGGAAAAAGATAGGTATTGATTTGGTTGGGCCATTTAATGTTATACCGCACAATTCTCGCTTTGTATTAGTACTTATGGATTACTACTCAAAATGGCCGTGTGTAAAATTTATAAGTGAGCCAGACTCCAAGGCAGGGATTCTTCTCCTTAAAGACATTTTTTTTAATGCAGGCCTACCCGAGGAAATCATCTCAGATAATGGGGTGCAATTTGTCTCTGGTGAGGTCGAGAGGTTTTTGAGTGATAGTTCCATTCGTCATCTCAAAAGTTCACTTTACAATCCACAAGCAAATGGTCTGGTGGAACGTTTCAATAGAGTGCTGGGTGAGTGTGTGAGGTGGGCTTTAGCCAACAATTGCGATGTAAATAATGCGGTGCAATCCATGTTGTGGTTCTATAGAACCACTCCGCATTCCACAAAAAGGTTTCTCTCCTTTTGAGGCTCTTAAAGGAAGGAAAGCTGCATTGCATTTTAGGCCAGCCTGGATGGGTAGGTTTTTAAGAGAGAATTTATCGCATCATGTTCGAAATGATGTGCTCAAACAAAATGTCGAGATGGCCCAGCAGAAACAGAAATTCTATTATGATGCAAGGAATAATGTCAAAATATGTCCTTACAGGGTTGGTGATGTTGTTCGGATTAAAACTCCAAGTTTTGTGAAGAAAGGTGAGCCCAAGTTTTCTGACCCTTTGGTCATTGACAAAGTATGTGGTAATGCCGTAAGGGTCCTTGGTCGTAATTGATGGAACACTGCTAGGATTGTTAAAGTTCATAAACATGATGAGGTAAATGTGCAGCCTGGTGAGTGCGGTCTTGGGAAATTGGTCAATTCTGGTGCCAATCCTAGACAACCCCCTATGTTTACAAACAGTTACTGTGGGGGTTCTCCCATACATCTTGAAGATGTCATGATCCCCACTCAACCTCTGCGCAGGAGCCTCAGAGCTCGAAAGATCCCTAGCAGGTACCGTTAGGATCCTTAGTCAGTTTGGGTTCTGTTGCACATATTATGATACATCTTTGTTTTCCTTTCAGGTTTTGGTATATAAAAAAAAATGTGCAGATGTATGAAGGATTTTGTAGGTTTCTTATGTATTGTTCTTGCATCTTTCTAGCTGTGGGATGCTCATGCAATCTTAGTAAGTGTTAAGCAATTTTCTCATGTTTTCTTTTGGGTTTTTTTAAGCTCATTTTATTTATTTTTTTTGTTATTTATTTTGGTGTTTTTGGTTGTATTTAGACCAATGTTTATTCAAAAATGGAAAACTCAATGTAGTAATTCTATGTTCTCCCGACTGCGTCATCGCCGTGTGATGCTCTGGAACTCAGGAGACTGAGTTCCAGAGAGCGGCGGTTGCGGGATTTTCGACAGCATCAAGCGGTCGGGGGTACGGTTGTTGCACAGAATAAATATTTAACCTTTCTCTACGCCGTTGTCTGCCACCTATTTCACAATGTTTGCCTGAGTTCCACATAATGGCTAGATTGCTGAACTATAAGGTGTATGTGATGCAGTAAGTATTGAAAACTGCACAGACCACCCAATATTAACAAGCAGTGTGGGGGTGGAAGACTATTGAAAAAAAAGTTTCTGTGGGAAGGAAAAATGAGTCATATTTAGGGCTGTTAGGCAGCAGTTGTTCATCCGGCTGCCATATGTGCTGGGAACAGTGAGGAAATCACAACCTGCTTTGCTCAAAACAAACCGATGAATGAAAGAACCCTTAACTAAAGCGGAAGGGGCCTTCAGCAGAGCAGAGCCCAGGGACTAGAAACAATACTGAACTGCTTCTTAAGTTTGGCTCAACATGTACTCTAATAGTAACAAATCCAGCCAAGAAGTCCTGGCTGGGTTTCCCCTTCCTAGAGTCAGCCCAAGGGATTTTGTCAGGGTCCATTTTCTCAGGAGTGGGCGCGAGGCTTGAGGTTTTCTGCACACTTCAGACTTACCCAGATCAGGTTGAGTGTTTTGATGCTTAATGTAACCCAGACATTAATTTAGCTAAACAACCACACTGAAGCAAATTCTGTGTAAAAGCGCAGAGCTTTCTTGGGTTGTATCCCAGAGCCTGGCCCACCAAAACTATTGGGCTACAATCTGATGCAAGGTTGCTTGAGCTACTCAAGCCCACACAGGTATTAAGGCTTCTTCTTCAATACTTTGAGTTTGTGCCTGGTGTAAACCTCAGGCGACAACTCGCAACCAAAACAAGCGCCAAAATAAAAATAAATAAATAAAAAGCCTTTGATGGTCTTGTAAGGGAGAATCTTTGAGAAGAGAGGCTTAGTGACAAGTCCATCGCCAAACCAGAAAGTTACATTGTAATGAATGCTCTTAAATGGAGTTATATTAGCATTCTGCTTCTAAACGAAGAAACCTGGAAATGCTTAACCTGGAACACATGTTTTATCTATACATGTAACAAACGTGTACAAGGTATTGGGCACAAATGCAGTCCAAAATAATAATAATTGAGATCATCCACAGAGAAGTAATTCACAGTCTTTGCTCTCAGGAAAAAAGTAAACTGATGGAGATTTGAAAAGGCAATGACTCTTGGAAAGATGCACCTCAGTAATGAAGAGATTTTGTAGTAAGTGAGGAACTTGATGAGTAAAGATGCCAAATCCTAAAGAGAGCAAAAGACAGCAGTGTGGGGACACAGAAGGCATGTGGACAGGGGTGGTGGTGCAGTGAGAAGACAAGCTGTTTTACTAGCTGCTTCAACTATGACATTAGGGTAAAGCTGAATAAAGTCCTGTACTTGGAGAGGTGTCCCAGTAGTAAAGAAACCGAGGAGTACTAGAAACAAGCAAATGCAATAGGTTTCGCATTCACGCGAGTTTGAGGTATTGGAATTGTAAATGACAATGCCCTTTATTTAGGTTTTGGGTTTTAAAACATAAATAAAAGGCATTGTCATTTACAATACTAATAGCTTAAACTCTCGCAAATGCGAGACCTATTGCATTGCAATAAAGGGCCTTCTCGACCGCTTGTTAGATTGTAAATATCAGAGGAAGAGACTTGCCTGCGACGTCTTCAAAGTAGTGATAAATAGTGCTGTGAAGATGATGTTTAAGTGTTGTAAATTACACAGACACAAAGTGTGAAGTGAGAGTTACATATGATCCGAGATATAAACACTAACAAAGCGCTCCAACACCTTTCGCTCTGATTACACTGTTGCGGCTCAGGAGGAAGAGCGGGGGGTCGGGGCGGGGGGGCTAGTTGCTGCCCTCTCCGTGATTTGAGTGTGCAGTGTGGCATTGCATAATTTCATTGCTATCTTTGGCCTAACAAAAAAATACCCCAGCTGTAGAAGGGCCCTGACCTCACCTCCTGGTGCAGGGCGGGCTGTGCTTTATGGCAGGCATGGAGGGAGGGAGGGATGGTCTTGGCTGCAGCTCCGGCCTCGTACAGTGCCCCTGCTATTACTAGTGAGCGAGAGGCGCTGAGGTGGTGGTATTGGTGTTATTGGTGGTGGTATTGGTGGTGGTGGTACTGGTATTGGTGGGCGTGGTACAGGTATTGGTGGGCGTGGTACAGGTATTGGTGGGCGTGGTACAGGTATTGGTGGGCATGGTACAGGTATTGGTGGGCGTGGTACAGGTATTGGTGGGCGTGGTACTGGTGGTAGTGGTACTGGTGGTGGTGGTACTGGTGGTGGTGGTGGTACTGGTGGTGGTGGTGGTACTGGTGGTGGTGGTGGTACTGGTGGTGGTGGTGGTACTGCTGGTATTGGTGGTGGTATTGGTAGTAGTGGTGGTGGTATTGGTTGTAGTGGTGGTGGTATTGGTGGTGGCGGTATTGGTGGTAGTGGTATTGGTGGTAGTGGTATTGGTATTGGTGGCATTAGCAGTGGTGGTATTAGCGGTGGTGGTAGTATTGGATTGGTGGCGGTGGTGGTATTGGATTGTTGGTACTGGTATTGGTGGTGGCGGTATTGGTACTAGTGGTACTAGTGAGCGAGAGGCGCTGAGGTGGTGGTATTGGTGTTATTTGAGGTGGTGGTACCAGTGGTGGTGGTACCGGTGGTGGTGGTACTGGTATTGGTGGTACTGGTATTGGTGGTGGTACTGGTATTGGTGGTGGTACTGGTATTGGTGGTGGTACTGGTATTGGTATTGGTGGTGGTGGTACTGGTGGTATTGGTGGTGGTGGTGGTATTGGTGGTGGTGGTATTGGTGGTGGTATTGGTGGCGGTGGTATTGGTGGCGGTGGTATTGGTGGTGGTGGTATTGGTGGTGGTATTGGTGGCATTAGCGGTGGTGGTATTAGCGGTGGTAGTGGGGTATTGGTGGTGGTATTAGCGGTGGTGGTAGTGGTATTGGTGGCATTAGCGGTGGTGGTATTAGCGGTGGTGGTAGTATTGGATTGGTGGTGGTGGTATTGGATTGTTGGTAGTGGTATTGGTGGTGGTGGTATTGGTACTAGTGGTACTAGTGAGCGAGAGGCGGTGGTATTGGTGTTATTGGAGGTGATGTTATTGGTGGTGGTGTTATTGGTGGTGGTGGTGGTATTGGTGGTGGTGGTGGTGGTATTGGTGGTGGTGGTATTGGTGGTGGTGGTATTGGTGGTGGTGGTATTGGTGGTGGTGGTGGTGGTATTGGTGGTGGTGGTGGTATTGGTGGTGGTATTAGCGGTGGTGGTATTAGCGGTTGTGGTGGTGGTATAGGATTGGTGGTAGTATTGGTGGTGGTGGTGGTATTGGTGGAGGTGGTATTGGTGGTGGTGGTATTGGTGGTGGTGGTAGTATTGGTGGTGGTGGTATTGGCATTGGTGGTGGTGGTATTGGCATTGGTGGTGGTGGTGGTATTGGTGGTGGTGGTGGTGGTGGTATTGGTGGTGGTGGTGGTAGTATTGACGGTGGTGGTATTGACGGTACTGGTGGTGGTATTGGAGGTGGTGGTATTGGTGATATTGGTAGTGGCATTGGTATTGGTGGTGGTATTGACGGTATTGGTGGTGGTATTGGTGGTGGTGGTATTGGTGATATTGGTAGTGGTATTGGCATTGGTATTGGTGGTATTGACGGTATTGGTGGTGGTATTGGTGGTGGTATTGGAGGTGGTGGTGGTGGTGGTATTTGTGGCAGTGGTGGTATTGGTGGCAGTGGTGGTATTGGCGGCGGCGGTGGTGGTATTGGCGGCGGTATTGGTGGAGGTGGTGGTATTGATGGTGGTGGAATTATTAATACTCCCCAGCACACGTCAAATATAAGTTTTCAATTAAGCAGTGTACATAGTTAGCAATACATATATAATAAACATGATTCTTTTCTCTTTCTTCTTGGTTGTTTATTAGCGTAGATCTTCAAACAGCTCCCAACAGCCAACACGTTTTTCGTCGCATACAGGGAAGTTATCCCGCGACTTTCTCAAGGCTATAACTCCTCAGTAGAAAACTTTCGATTTGTGGTGATACTTCCAACTCACAAAGGGTTTCTGTCCAGGCGACGTCAAAGTCAAAACTCCTATCAATATCCCGGGTTCTCGGTATGGCCCGTCTTCAAAAGGCTTAATTTCAGTTTCTCCAAGTATCGGACGCCGCCACTCGTGTCATGCAGAGTACGGTAACCGTACAGGGATAACCTCCCTGTATGCGACGAAATACGTGTTGGCTGTTGGGAGCTGTTTGAAGATCTACGCTAATAAACAACCAAGAAGAAAGAGAAAAGAATCATGTTTATTATATATGTATTGCTAACTATGTACACTGCTTAATTGAAAATTTTACTTATATTCGACGTGTGCTGGGGAGTATTAATTGTTCTTGTTGGCTCAGGCCTATCTTGGGGCGGTTGGTGGTTCTCCTCACCGTCACGTAAACTTGGTATATCCAGATATTTTATTGTGTGATTCTTCTTCTTAGTGGCGCCGTTCACCTATACTTAATACCACTGTCCGGGGTTTTCGATTGATGGTGGTGGTATTGGTGGTGTTGGTGGTATTGTTAATAAAAAAGGCTTTTGAAAACAACCGGTCAGGTGGCTTTAGTACAGAGACATGTAACACAGATGTGCTGTTGTCAGCTTCAGCCCATTAGCACAGGATTATGTGCTACCTGAATTCACATGACTTTTGCTAATCATTTCTAAATCCATTTTACTTGGGGGGTGGGGGGTGTTGAAACAGACACAAGATAATGCCGGGTTAAAGTGATTGAAAGCAGGCGCCCGTGTTACGGGGGCGGCTGTGCTGCTAAAAAAAACACAAGCGGTTTCAGCTGAAGCAGCGCATATCCGGCCTGCAGTAAGAGAAACTCAATAAAGTAAATAGTGCTTACAGACTAAATAACAGGTCCAGTGTAACAACTGAAGTAAAAGGGCCAGTCACCATGGGAGGGTACACATGAAGACAAGGCCGTACTAAGGAGGGACTAACAAGCCTATTAACGAATCCGAAGGCAGCATTTACGAAAGACAAGGACACAAGCCAATGAAAAATATGGGAGGAGAGTGGGCGCGGCTTCTCTCCCATACTCTACTACAGCAGTCTCGCAGAGCGAGCAGTGAATGCGCGCTGCCGCTAGGCTCGACCTATAAAGCATGGCATTTAGGTGTACCCAAATAGTTCCACAGCGAAGTTAGGCAATATGCAATAACAGATATTAGAAACGAGTACTGGCTAGTTACAGATGTTGTTCCATAAATCCTCACCAACACACTTAGTTCTACCAGTCCTGTCATACAGAGAAAATTTCAGTTTTTGAAGTTTTTAAGAAAGCAGCAAGTGTGAAAATAGATTTATCTTTATATCACATGTGATTTCCTTCCAGTTTTATGGAAATAATTATTTTTACCTTTGTATACTTGGTAGAAAACATTAGCAAATTCTGACCATTTTCACTCCAATATAACCTCCATTTAGTGGCTTTACTAAATATAAATGCTTTGGTTCTGAATTCTACCCTTAGCAAACATGAGCTGATAAAAAGAAGTGTGCCGTTATAAAAAGGAAAAACTTTTTTTGTTTTTTTAAATTTCTTTTTGTTAACTCAAAACAACATCACAGCGTACAACTAGCATAGTGGATAAGGCACACAGTACAGTGTCACATTACATACAGTTCCGTATTATGTCAAATTTCCTACATTGAACTTTAGCGTATCAGGGTGTTGGGCTCTCCAAGTACGACTGCGTCGGTAGTGTGGGTGGCTCGCATATATTACCCCTGTACTCGTTCCATTTCCCCCTATTTGCAACCATTTCCTAGGGCATCCCCTGGACATATATACAGTTTTTTAGCGAAACATGCACCAATCCATGTCGTAATTCCCATTCTCTGAGTGCCGTGGCTGCGTGTACTCCCCATTTCTTTGCCATGTTCCTTTTGGCGACCATCCAACCTAATGTCACCCACGTTTTATCTTTACTACCCAAGTCTGTTGGCTCCCATATATTTAGTAGACACTGCTTAGCCTCAATCATTATCGTCTGCCCCATAACTTCCCCCATACATGAGGTAACAACACTCCAATATTTAGCAAAATGAGGGCATTGCCATAGTATGTGAAAAAAGGTGCCTTCGTTGCCACACTGCCGTCTACAACTTGACTCATCCCCGTAGCCCATCTTGACCAGTATTGGCCCTGTAACGTAGATTCTGTGAAGTATCTTCAGCTGTATCAGCTTTAGCTTAGAGGATATTGCCCCTTCCCTTGGGGATGCTAGCGCCTCCATCCAGTCCTCCTCGTCTAGCTCTGTTAAGTCCCTTTCCCACTTTGCTCGGAGTTGAGGTAGAGCGTCAGGTGAGCGATTAATCAATTTTGAGTACGTCAGGGAAATGACCTTCTTGGGCATATATCCATCCAATAGTCTATCTTCCAGAGGAGAGGCCTCAGGAGGGGCCTCTCCCTTCGGGATGACTGTATATAGGGCGTTGCGCACCTGTAAGTACCTGAAACTTTCAGTGCCGGCAAGCTCGTAATCTTGCTGGAGGGTTGTGAAGGGTAGCACCTCTCCCTTTCTCCAGATATCGCCCACCCGAGAGATCCCTATCATATCCCATCTGTCAAATCCCTTCGTTTTCCACAGGTCTCCTAATTGTTCAGAGTCCCACAGTGGGGTAAACCGAGTTATCGCTTTTGCCCATCCCATACTCTTCTGAACCAAGTGCCACACCTGTACAGAGTGTTTTGTGGGGCCCGTCAAAGGGAACTTCGCGGGTTTTGAATATAGTGCACGTCTGTAGTTCCCCCCAGGGAGCAGCCACCTATCCATGGCATAGCCTGGATCAGTAGGGGGCCTAAATGTACAGTGATTAATGGCCGCTAGTTGTGCCGCCCAGTAATACTTTTTGATGTTTGGCAACCCAATCCCTCCATCGTACCAGCTTCTGAATAATTTAGGGAATGAGATTCTTGGCGGACTATTTCCCCAGAGTAGCGTCCGTTGAGCACTTTCCACCTGTCTAAAGTAGGACGCGGGGACCAGGGCGGGTGAATTCTGTAAAACGTATAAAAAACGCGGCAGCGACATGATCTTAAACAATGCGGCTCCCCCCAAGAGCGACAACGGAAGAGACTGCCAGTGTTCCACATCACATTTTAGCTGCCACAAAGGTGGCAGCAGGTTTGCATCCTGAAATAATTTGGGATCTTTGGTGATGAAAAACTGTTTTTTTAAGCAAAATGTGCAATCTAATATTTGCTGAAAAGCTAACTGCTTTTGAGAGCATATAAATAATTTTCTGAGAAATATTTTAACCTGGCATCAATGGAAATAGAGCACTGTCGTGCAGTTCATTTACATTTTCAACTAAACAATTAATATTGCTAGGATCATGAACGGTTCCTCTTGGGTGTAAGCACTTTAGACAGGTGCAGAACACAAAAACATGCAAAACAATATCTACAAAACAAATGAGGGCTTTTACTCAAATTGAACCACAATTGCGGCATTGATATCACAGATTTAAAAATAAATCACACTTCAACCTTCCAAATTGAGAACTATGTTGAAAGTCTATTTCAACAAAAGAATAAGGACAATATAGCTGATATCATAAATACACTAACTATTTACTTGTTAACTTAGTTCTCCAACAGGGGCAAAATCAAACACTGATAAGTTCCGTCCTGCAGCACTTTTACCGAGAGAAAAAATCTGACTACCTAAAATATAAATATACATGTGTGAAGATGGAATTTTGATATTTTGGGTAGTCATTGGACTGGTGATTTGTAAATGAGTCTAATGAATTTTTGATAAACTATTCTGGTGCTTAGTCTTTTTTTAAATTTTGCCTTTAAGTAGTTAATTATAGCTATATAAAGAAATGTAATTTTGTGAATGCAGATGAACTGACAAAGTAGTATTACTGATACTGAACTGTTCGCCATCAGCAGGAACTGATTTAATTAATGTTAGAGTATATGCAGTAAGGTTTGCAGCGTCGAATTAAAACTGCACATAAAATGATGTCCTTTGTTTTGAGTTGATTTAATACATGTTATTTTTGATGCAGAGGGCTCAAAGATGTTTGGGGACATGATCTGTAATGTGGAGCGGAAATTCCAAGAAGGCAACTGTTTGTACAGCTTGGTCAGTGCATTTTCTATGTTTTCACTGTGTTACGTTCTATATTTAAATAAAAAGAAATGGCGGTCAGTGTCGTGAATAAGGCTTACAAGCCAAAACACGTTGATGTTGCTTTATTTCTCAGCGCTTGCAATAATATAATCTCTCAAAAGCAAGCTTTGGAGTGCCGCACCCTTACTGTGATTGAGTGGGAACTATATATATATATATATATATTCACTGAAAAAAACATATGTTTCAGGGGCGTTATAGTTGGACATTTCACTCGTACAAAACCCCTGAAATTCACCCGTTATAGTTAGTTCAGCTAACTATAACTCGTGCCCCCGCAATGCACTGCTGATGACGTCACATATTACATCACTCATGACATGGTCAGTGACATCACTGATGACATCACTGATGACATCTCAAATGACATCACTGATGACATCATCCAGTGACTGTTTCTGTAAAGTTTAAATATGTTTAATATATATAGGGAAAGGCGTATTGAAGAATGAGTGGGTGTATAAGTGTCTGAATGGTTGATTTAGTAGGTGCGTGACTGACTCTATAAGTGAGTGATTAAACATATCTTTCTGAATGCATGGGTTAGTGAGTAAACTGTGTGAATGTCTGTATCAGTGTGTCTGTTGGTGTGTAAGCGACTGCATGGGTTTGCAAATAGCTACATGAGTGTCTATATGGGTTATTGATTTCTTGTCTGAGTATCTGTATGGGTGCCTGAGTGTTTGTGTGCGTGGGGTGTGTGTGACTGAGCATAGATGTGTGAGTGGGTGATTCCGTGGGTGCATGGTTTCAAGAGTGCATCTGTGATGGACTGTATGGGTGGGTGGGTGTGTGTGTGTGTGTGTGTGTGTGTGTGTGTGTGTGTGTGTGTGTGTGTGTATGGGTGTGTTAGTGAGTGAATGTATATCTCAGTGGTACATGTGTGAGTAACTACATATGTGAAAAGTAGTATATATGTGTGTGTTGGAGTACATAATTGGCTACAAATGAGTGTGTTATTGTGAGAGTGGCTGTATGGATGAGTGTGTGCTTGTATCATTGATTGTATAAGAGCGTAAGAATATGCTAGTATTTGTATGAGTAATTGAGCTGGTGTGTGTATAACTGTATATCTGAGTAAATGGCAGTGTGAGTAATTATTTCCATGACTGACTAGGTGTGTGAGTACCTCTATGGATGAGTGGCGGTGTGTGAGTGTCTATATAAGTGTATGAGTGCATATGATAGTCCTGTACTGAGTGACCGTAAGTATGAGCGACTGTACGGGCGAGTGAGTGGATGTGTGTGTAGACCTAAGAATCAGTGAGTGGGTATGTAGTTATTGGTGTTGGAGTGTCTATGGTTTTGAGAATGGTAGTCTGTAATTTAGACTGGGTGTATCAAAAGTTATATTAGGGTATGAGAAGATGCATGACATTTTCACATGAATGATATCAGTGATGTCATCAGTGATGTCATTTGAGAGGTCATCAGTGATGTCACTGACCATGTCATGAGTGATGTAATATGTGACGTCATCAGCAGTGCATTGCGGGGGCGTGAGTTATAGTTAGCTGAACTAACTATAACGGGGGAATTTCACGGGTTTTGTACGAGTGAAATGTCCAACCAACTAACGCCCCTGAAACCTATGGTTTTTTCAGTGAATTTGTAAGGTTTTTTAAATGCTAATTTCTAACTATAACGTGCCTGAAACCTATGGTTTTTTCAGTGAATTTCAAAGGTTTTTTAAATGATAGTCACTAACTATGCCTACAGAGGTAGGACATGTGAAGAAAGAAGAAAAACGCACAGAAAGAAGCAAAAGAAATGCAGAAAGAAGAAACAGAAGTCCACAAAGACGAAGAAAAGTGCAGGAAGAAGCAAGACATGTGCAGAAAAACCAACAGAGGAGCAGAAAGAGGCCTTGTTGCAAAATCATCCTGTGCCCACAACTTTTTCAGACGGGTACTGGTGGTAACTGACTGACTAACCAGGCCTAGAGCCAGTGCTATGCTAAAAGACACTTAGAATACAGTGAAAACACCTACATACACTAGGGAACACTATGCGTTGGGGTACCCCTGTGATTAGCATGACCTACTCTGTAAGGCCCTAGTACATAATAGGGCAGGGGGATTAAAACTACTTCTTAAAACGCGCTATGGGGTGCGTTTGCACAGTGGTGAAGGGAGGGGGGGGGCCTCAGGTGACGTGTGCAAACACGCCCTGTGGCCGTTTTAAGTTGGGAGATTAAGTCCCCTTGAATCCTGACGGTCCCTGGGGTCCAACTAGCCCACCAGGTACCTCCAGTAAGCGCCACAGAGCTGCGTTGCAGAGAGGTGTAAATAGGGGCATGGCCTCGGACCACCTCTCTGCAAGGCAGGCCTGTGGTGCTTACTGGAGGTACCTGGTGGGCTAGTTGGCCCCCAAGATCCCTCCGGATTCAAGGGGAATTAATTCCCCAACTTAAAACGCGCCACAGGGCGTGTTTGCACACATGTCACCTGAGGCCCCGCCCCCTCCCTTCACCACTGTGCAAACGCGCCCCGTGGCGCGTTTTAAGTTGGGGGATAAAGTCCCCTTAAATCCCAACTAGCCCACCAGCCCACCAGGTACTTCAAGGGGACTTAATCCCCCAACTTAAAACACGCCACTGGGCGTGTTTGCACACATGTCACCTCAGGCCCGCCCCCTCCCTTCACCACTGTGCAAACGCGCCCCGTGGCGCGTTATAAGTTGGGGGATAAAGTCCCCTTAAATCCTGAGGGTCCCTGGGGTCCAACTAGCCCAGCAGGTACCTCCAGTAAGCGCCACAGAGCTGCGTTGCAGAGAGGTGTAAAAGGGGCATGGCCTGGACCACCTCTCTGCAACGCAGCCCTGTGGCGCTTACTGGAGGTACCTGGTGGGCTAGTTGGCCCCAGGGACCCCTAGTATTGAAGGGGAATTCATTTCCCAACTCTAAAACGCGCCACAGGGCGCGTTTGCAGAGTGTTGCTGGGAGGGGGCGGGGCCTCCGGCACGATCGCATGGTTTTTTTTTGGAAGGGGGGCTGTGTGACCCCCCTTCTTTTTACTTTTTTTGGGCCCTGGGGACCCCATCCCCCAGGGCCTGACCCCTTTTTTAAATTAATAAAAAAATAAAATTTAAAAAGAATTTAAAAAATGAACGGGAAGGGGGCAGCGTGGGCCCCCCTCCCGTGGCCAATTCCGGCCCCGGGGACCCCATCCCCCGGGGCATGGCCAGGTTTTTTTTTATAGAGGGGGGCTGCGTGGCCCCCCCTCCTGAGGCCTCTATTGGCCCCGGGGACCCCATCCCCCTGGGCTGGCCTTTATTTAATTATTATTTATTTTATTTTTTGGGGGGAGGGGGCTGCGTGGCCCCCCTCCCGGGCCACTCCTGGCCCCGGGGACCCCATCCCTTGGGGCAGGCCCTATCCGTTGGGGACCGTGGGGGGGTCCCCAATGCCCCCACGGTCCTGCCGGCTCCCCGTCCAAACTTTAAAAAAACAAGCCCCAGGGGGTGGCGGTCCCCGGGGGGTGGCGGTCCCCGGGGCTGCTGGGGGGCTGCGTGCCCCCCGCAACTCATTATTCAAGCCCGGGGAGGTGGCGGTCCCCGGGGCAGTGTGCGGGGGATTGGGCCCCCCCCCCACACTTTTTTCACTGCCCCCGGGACTTGGCCCACCCGGGGCTAATTAGTAACGGCGCGGGAGTCCGCGCTTCTTTTTGGTTTTGCGGCCGGATCCGGCGCACATTTTGCCAATATATATATATTTTTTTTTAAATGCTTTTTTGGGACCCCCTGAGCAGGCCTAGTGGGTCAGGGTGTTTCTACCCTGCCCCCTTTCCTTTTTTTTCGCGACTGTTTTTCTCTTTTCTTGTGCCTCGGTTCTACCGAGGCACAAGATGGCTGCCAACACTTCCTGGTTTGGAGTGTTGACAGCCAATTAGCATGCAGCTCGTGGTCGGAAGGGTGCGCGGATCCACCGCGGCCATAGATATCGAAACTTATTTTTTCATTTTCTCAGCAACTACTGAACGGATTTACACCATTTAAATAAAAAAAAGGGCGCTTTCTAAACCAAGCACTACCTTTTTCCCAAATTTGGTGTAATTCCGTTCAGCAGTTCGGGCTGTAGCCATGGCTAAAATTTCCTATGGGAATTAACATGGAGAAAACATGTTTTGGTACCCCTTTTTTTTTCCTCGGCCCCCGCTTGCCGAATCACCCCGAAACTTTCAAGATAGGAGCGGACCGGAGCGCCCCACTAGTTTTGAAAATTTCGCGAAGATTCAGTCAACCGGCGCCAAAGTTATTGGGAAAAGAATGTTACGAATTTCCTATGGATAATAGGTCCTAACTATAACTATCTACTGGCGACCGCCAGTAGATAATATATATATATATATATATATATATATACACACACACACACACACACACACACACACACACACACACACACACACACACACACACACACTCACAGATATAGAGTGAAAATAATGAAAAAATAATGAAAATAATTAAATTAACAATTTGATGGATTTAATTGAGAACAGAACAATTTGTAGTTTTACAATGCAGTGCTTTGAAATTACATGATGTAAAGAATTGAATCCTAAAATAAAGAGAATTCAAGTTGTGTCTAATTGTTCAGCAGAATTTATGCATCACAAGTTGTGAACGTGAGGGACAGGGGTGGGGTAGCGTGGCCGGCAGCGGAAGATGGCGGACGCTTAAAAGTCCAATAACCTGGGCCTGTGTGCTGGAGGAACCCTGAAGAGCTGTGGCCCTACTGCAGACAGCTGCTGCATGGATTCGGCCCCACAGGGGTTGACCGGTGGTCCTGTGCATGGAAAACTCAAGAGGCACTACCCCTCCCCCCCCCTCCGGTACTGCCCACTGCTCCCGAGGCGCTAAGCGATATCGGCCACATAGCGAACAGAGCAGATCGACCACATTGACGTGGCGGGTGTGCTAGAGAACGGAGTGGGAGCCTCGGAGCTTACCTCCAGCACGTCAATCAGTACCACTGGAAAGTGCATCAGTAGACTCACTTTCAAATAGGTGGCACGAGGATTGAATTAAAAAAATATTGTGCTTCTGACCACCCTGTACCCGCAGAGCTTCAGAACCCCTCATCCTGGAGAGAGAACCCTTGAGGCATGACTTTTAAGAGCTCTGATGGCCCATAATGGCGCAGACCAGTAACAGTTTGGCGGGCCCACCTGCCCTGTGGGAGAAATCGAGGGCTGGTGTTTCCCCCCCAGTGAAGCACAGTGCTGCACAACAGGCAGGACATTCAAGATATCAAGTGTGGGTAAGTATAGCGATCCCGAAGCCCTACATCTCATCGCCACCTAGGACATGGAGGCCCATGTGAACTGCTCCCCACACAGGTGTGATGTCACACTCCCACGGATGAAACTAGACCTGCAGGAGGGGAGAATAACTGGGCGGGTATAATCAGGAAGCCCAATAGTTTGGCTGCAGAGGGCGCCCATCCGGGTTATGCCACTGTATCTAAGGGTCTAAGAGTACTACAGGCACTGAGCATTGAACACTCCGGCAGCGTAGTGTCACGGTAGAGGCCGCGCCAAAACAAGAAGATTGCTGGAGCAACCCCTTCTTTCCCTGCCTGGCTACTGGAATGACTCCATGATACCTGCTAAAAGGCCCACTCAACCAGAATCCCTGACACACAATGGGCCATACCAAAGGGAAACAGATGGATCAAGGCCCCTCTGAGGGGGTACTTACCAGCTCAACGGAAGTTTCTTCCCCCGTAACAGGGGACGTTGCTATACCCCCCACACTGGATCCTCCCCCCTCTGATAAGCTGGACGTCATCCTAAAGGAAATCAGGGAGTCCCGGATGGTATTGGAGCAACAGCTGGGCACCCTCACTACAGAAGTCTCTTGAGAGCTGATCACAAATATATTATCCGGAAAAGTCAGGCTACACTCAATGCCGCTATCTGATATGACGCCCTGGTGCAAGGAACAAGGGGAGGTGGTTGCCAAACTTCAACACCAGGTTGAGGAACTGCCAAATCGGGCAGAAGGCACTGAAGGGCATGCACGGTGCAATAACCCCAGAATAATTGGCCTGCCTGAACATAGCGAAGGAAATAACCCCAGTCAATTTATTGAACAATCGTTGCGCACCACTGTGGCCTCAGAAGGCTTGACTGGAAAGAAAGGGCGCACAAGATCCCCACAGGAGGAGGAACACCTGGGGCACCGCCAAGACCAATTGTGGCCCGGATCCTCAATTAGAAGGACAGGGATACTCTGCTCCGTAAAGCACGCGAAAACGCGCCTATACTATATGAGAATGCACAAAACTCATTATTCCCAGATTACACAATACAAGTGCAACGTCAAAGGGTCTCTTACATGAGTCAGAAAGGACCTGCAGCATCTCAACCTGAAGTATGTTCTCCTTTTCCCGGCTTGCCTCCAAATTATTCACGAACGAGAAAGCCACTTCTTTGATGACCCTGAGATGGCGTGGTCCTTGATCGAGACTATCTTCCCGGAACTTGCAATCCTAGAGGAACACAAACGGCCATGGACATGCAACTCACGGCGCAGACGAAGCACACAAAGCAGCGTGAAGTGCTCGCAGCCAGATGAGGAGTCTTTGCCCACACTGGAACAGACACTGGAGAGTAGGCGGACGGCGTTCCAAACGGCAGCCACATTACGAGACTCTAGGTCCCCAAATAGGGCAGGCTCGTCATCTGAAGGGGTAACACACACCGACTCCGACGGCAGCCGTGCACTGTTCCCATCTATAACCCCACAAACAGCCCAAGAAATACTAGGATGACACAGCTACCTCACGCTGGACAGAGTACCCTGACCTCCCATCCAGATATTTGATAGCCCAAGCTAACCACACACAACCACCACGTACAGGCACTGGCAACTATGCAAGGCAGAAAACAATCGCTCTAAGGAACTTATACATTTTATTTGGATGGACTGATTCCACTCTCTGAAATATCTAATTCTTATATGAGTTCGGACAGTTTGGCTCCGGGCCCGGGGGCCCCCCCAGTATGGGACACGACCGCAAGGTCTACTAGTGTGTACAGATAGCCGCGGCATGTCATGCAACCCCTTAAGCGAATGCATGGATTGTTTCACAATGGTTGCCACTAAAGGTTTGTGTTTGGTCAAACACAGTTTTTAGGTTGGGACCGGCATTGGGGCGTTTGTTGTTCATGCTGTTACGGGTTCTAACGGGTCCACTTTCCCACTTCACACTGACGCAGCCCATTGGGCAAACACTAGGGAGGAATACTGCCCACATCAATTATAATGTGCATGGCCTCAACACACCATTATAACTTTACTACATGGAATGTGAGGGAGTGGGCTCAGTTTATAAGCGGCACTGCATACATGCACAGTTAGAAAGGCATAAATCTCAGATAGTAATCTTACAAGAAACACACCTCAATGCAGCAGAAGCCTGTAAACTTCGTAAAAAATGGAGAGGACAATTATACCATACTGCATATTCTAGGTTTGCAAGGGGGGGCAGCAGTGTGGATAAGAGCACGGGTCCCATTCAAGGTACTAGACCAGCGCATAGATACGAAAGGCAGGTACACACGGATATGCGGCAAGCTTGATGGAATACATGTGGTGCTAGGTAGCATCTATGCCCCAAACACTCAACAAGATGCCTATTTGACACGCCTTAGTAAGTACTAGCGGACTGGTCAAATTACCCTTGGATATTGGGAGGAGATTGTAACGCAGTACTAGACACACACTTGGATCGCTCACATCCGCCACTTCCTGGGGCTGCAACGGTGCGGCAAGCCAGGGCCTTAGCAACATGACCACACGGTTGGTCCCTGGTAAATGCATGGTGCAGCAAAAATGATGGGTTGCACGAATACTTGTTCTACTTGCCGACACATACACTGTATACTCGTATAGATCGCATTCTATGCTCCCCCACACCACTGTCTCGAGTAACCCACACTACCTACTTAGGTAAAACGCTATCAGATCATAACTCATTGGAGCTTACACTATCCTGGGGACGAGTACCTACACCAGTCCCGACGTGGAAATTTAATCCCCCATTACTTGAAGATAAATGTCTTCCGGGCGCACACACTACTACTGAAACATATTTTTTGACTAATACGAACACAGCCTCAACACCCATGGTAGAATGGGAGGCATTTAAAGTGGTAATGAGGGGAACTAGGATTAGCTCGGTAGTAGGGGCACGACATACTATTCTCCGTGAACTAAATAGTGTGGAATCACGCTTGGGCTCTCTGGAGAGGGATGCGGTGTCATCCCAGACGGGCCTACAGAGCCTACAAGAAGCACGTATCGAATACGCAGACCTCCTGGAGCGTCTACGGGTGGTGGACTATCGTATGCATGCACAAAAAGTACACACACAGGCGGACAGAGCGGGAATGTTGCTTGCTCGATTAATCAGAGATCCCCCCCAATGTTGCCTATACTCAACATCCTTACCCCACCACACACTTACGTGAACATTCAACTTGAGATAAATGACACCTTCCGGGAATATTATGAACACCAATACACGGCCACGAAGACGGTAAGCCCTCATGCCATACATGACTTCCTACAGGAGCTACAAATATCTAGATTAACTGAGACGGACAAAGAGCCGCTTGGAGCACTGATCTCGGCAGCCGAGATCCGGGAAGCGATCAGGGTTACTACCACACAACGAAACCCCAGGACTAGATGGCCTCCCTGTGGAGTTCTAGGCAGCTTACGCCACACAATTGATGCCCCAGCTGGAGAACTTATACCGCACTGCGCTAGTGGGAGGAGCCCTCCCTTCTACCACAATACAAGCCCTAGTAACGTCGCTACCTAAACCGGGCAGGGATCGAGCTGATATCACAGCGTACAGGCCCCTGTCACTTTTAAATACAGAATATAAAATACTGAGTAGAGTCCTGGAGAGCTGCCTTCTCCCCCTTCTCACAAAGCTCATACACGTGGATCAATGTGGGTTTGTGCCCGGCTGGAGCACATCGCTAAATATACACAGAATTTATCAAGTGATGTGGGCACTTCCAGATCACCTTCCCAACGCAGGATGCCTCTCTTTAGACGTACGCCAGGCATTCGATACCCTCAGCTGGGAATACATGCTGGCAGCCCTTGCAACATTTGAAATTCCTGATGGGTTCCTCAAATGGGTCGAGCTACTATATACCTCCCCAACAGCACGAGCCCGACAGGGACTCACATTTCAGGTCCTTATAAGATTCAGCGAGGGACACGGCAGGTATGCCCACTATCTCCTATGATATTCGTATTGGCATTAGAGCCCCTGGAGCAAAAGCTGCGCTGTGATGCGATCACTTGGGGTACCCGTCGGGACAGATGACACATTCCCTATCCCTTTACGTGGACTATATTATACTATACACCAGAGATCTCCGGTGCGGGTTCCAGACTGTAGCCCAGATATTTGATCAGTTTTACACAATCTCAGGACTATCAACTTCGATAAATCGCTTGCATACCCCTTTAGGGAAGACTTTGCACCACAAGCAGTCCCATTCGGAGGAGAGGAGATGGAAGATGCCCCCATCACCTTTAAATACTTGGGAGTATGAATATATAGGACCCAACGGGTATCTTGGATGGTAATGTGCAGAGAATAAGCACCTCTCTGCTCTCCCAAACCACTTCCTGGACATCGCTTCCATTGACGGTGGCCGGACGCGTGGCCATTGCAAAAATGGCCGTGTGTGCTATACTTTTTTACCACTCTACCAATAGTGATCCCCTCCACAACCTTCAAAATGTGGAATAAGATATTGATTGAACTAATATGGGGTACAGAGAGGCGCCGAGTTAGCCTAGCGAAACTACAACTGCCGGCTGACGTGGGTGGCATGCGAGTCCCAGACTTCAGAGCTTATTGTATGGCGAGCCAACTACAGTGGCTCTCCTACTGGCTAGCAGGTCATGATCTAGAAGAGGTGGCATACACCCCTGACATGATTGCGTGAGGTGCACTACACACACTATTATGCCCTGGGGGGGAATGCCCTAACCACACTTCCACCGTTAATGAAAGTAGCATTGGTTAATTGGAAACAAGCATTGAAATGTACAGCATCCACGATACCATATGCACCATACATTCCACTGGTGGGACTCCCCACTCCTGCTGGGGTACTGAAGTGTCGTCGGCTCTCTAAATGGGAATGGGGAGGAGTGTCCACTGTCGGAGCACTATTTGGGGATGGCACCCTGCTCAATCACACTGACTTTATACATGAACAAGGCTCCCTAGCACATTGTTTCTATTACATGCCAGTATACTACGATATATTTAGCGGGAGTGGGCTCACGAAGGAGTGGAGCCACCAACACACAAATTGGTGCATTTAATACACTTAATGGGCAATGGCAAGCATTTGACAAGGTGGTTATACCAAGGTATAAGAGCACATATACCCCCATCCCTCTGCGCATTACGGGCAGAATGGGCACGGGTATAGGTAAGGTCCTAACAGACAAAGAATGGGCTTCACTTGTCGCCTACCCGAAGAAAGTCACCCGCAATTTGTGATTTAAATTTATTCAGTGTTTGATCACCTAAAGAGCATACCTTACACCGCATAGACTGCACGCAATGTTTCCAGCGGTAGCGGCGAAATACCCAAGATGTGTTGAGCAGGACGCTGATCTCCTCCACATGTTGTGCTCATGCCCAGCTCTTTCCACTTACTGGACACAGATAGCGCACACAAAACGAGAAATAGCTGGAGGACACGCATGGGCTACAGCAGAGGGTTTGCCCTAAAGGGTACAAAGTACAGGCGAAATTTGTAGACCTAGCACCTATTTAGGTGAAATGCCTTATCACTAGGCGCTGGAAATCAGCAAAACCGCCTGCATTGCAAGCCTGGAGGGAGGAGGTAGAGAGATGGGGACTCACTGAAAGCGGGCCACTGCGTAGAGAAGGGCGGTGTGTGCTACATAAAATACCCATAGCCATGTCCTGGGATCTACTGCGAGTCTTTTAAAGCCCTGCAACATAGATGTACCCCACCTACAGGAGGATGAAACACAGGGAGCCACACCCGAGAATTAGTATTATCCCATGACGCACGCAGATAGTGCCGGGCTGTGAGATAGCATATATTTCTGTATATGTATGCCCATCTCTTGAACACTTTGCATCGTAGATACCATTCCAGGCCAATCAGTCTATCCCCACGATGGGGCTGGGCAAGAGCCTCCATTTCATCCCTTTTGTAAC
Source organism: Calotriton arnoldi (assembly GCA_963921515.1). Classification (NCBI taxonomy): domain Eukaryota; kingdom Metazoa; phylum Chordata; class Amphibia; order Caudata; family Salamandridae; genus Calotriton; species Calotriton arnoldi. Next base: position 675,001 of record CAWUFW010008952.1, on the reverse strand, counting down.
TGGTCATACATGGGACTGCACCCGTCGGATAGTGGGTGGGGGGATTTGTTAATTGTTAATGTTGCAAAGACTCAGATTTGCAGAATACCAGATTTATACATAATTGCACTATTTACTGGCATCTCTTCCACAGGTCTAATGTTGAAAGAGGAGGTCCGCAAAGGTTTGTTCCGGACGAGACAATGCTTTTAATTATTGCAAGCAATGTACCTGATGCCCTAACCTGGCGACTGACTGTACTTACATATGACCTTCTATCAGAGGCGGCTGGTAAGTTTAAGAGGGAGGGGGCGGATGGGGCGCACACACACACACTCATAGCCATGCATTAACACGCACGCACACAAACACATCCATTCACAACACATTACCAACATTCATACATACACGCACCAAACATTAATTTAAAAAAACAAACACACACACTTACCTGCAGCTCTGCCTCAGAGGTCCCAGGAGGCTTGGGACTGCTGCCTTCCCTCATTGGCTGACCTAAGGTCAGCCAATGAGGAAAGCCTGCTGACCCCCCCACCCCACTCTGTGATGAAGTGTCACTGATTGAACACTCAACCCTGGGTGCTTCAGGGCCTAAAACTGAAGCGCCCAGGTGAGAGGCAATCAGTGACGCTACCCCTCGTCACTGAGGGGAGGGCCTCAGGGACCTTTGCTGAGCTGAGGAGGTCACACCCACAGGAGCTGGGACTTCCTCAGCCCAGCAAAGTTCAGCTCAGGCAGCCAGGAGCCTGTGCATTTAGCGCATGTCTGGTCCTGTCAGCCTGACCTGAAAATGAACAATGGCTGTCAGGCTGACCTTTGTTCAGCCTGACAGACACTGTTTGTGGGGACAAATGGTGGGTGGCATGGCCCTTCAGCCCCAATGGACCAGCCTCGGCTGCCTTCTATGTATGCATAATGTCTTAACTGCTACTTTAAACATTTTAATAAAATCGGTTTTAAAAAAGTGGTGAACCTGAGGGACTATCTGTTCTACAACAGCAAGCATGAAAGTGTATGAATGTATGCACTCTGGAATGGGAGGTGCTCCCAGATAGCATGCTAAATAGGACGGAGTCATATTAGTAAATTGATGAACATATAAATTCTATCCGAGGTTGTGCATATTAGGAACTACTTTCTTACACTGATGGTTGCTCCAGTATTTCCTGTTCGCAATTCCGTGGACACATTTGAGAAAACGTAATTTGAGGTAATTGCTCCCTTAACGGAACATTGAGCCACTATATTGGCATTTAAACAAGAGCAAGCTCAGGGCAAGAGATTTATGCACTTATCAAGGAGACTAAGAAGGATACAAGCCACACAAACTCAATACAACAATACATGGGACAATTTGAATATCTAATGAGGCAGGAGATCAATCAGAGATTGCATGCCAGAACCCAGATTCAATATAAAAAATAAATAAACGAATTCAAAAAGGCTTAAGAGTTGCATTAAAACCAAGGCTGTGCAAACCAACAAAAGATTTGTTAAAAGATATTACATTTTAAATGTTTACTGGATCTGATCCTTCTCACAGCAGAAGAATTATTATGCGTCAAAGATTTAGAGGAAAAAAATTAAATATAGTCTGAAATGTGGAGATGTATTGAAAACAGAAAGGGACAATGACAAAGAAAAAGGAAGCAGGAATCTGAGGAGCAGTGGCGGTTGGTGGATTTTGAAAGTGGTGAGGCGAAAAATGTTGTAACCTAATGTAATAAGCGAGCGAGCCCGAACTGCAAAAGGAGGGTGCGGGGGGGGTTCCCCCCCGCAAGAATTTTTTTTTAAAAATGGATTCAAATGGTGGGTTTTTCACCACATATTTACTGCAAATTGTTGAAAAAAGGGGGATCCAAATATAGCATTTTGAAGCACAAGTGTGAAGAAAACATTAGAATCAAATCAAAAATGTGCCCAATCCTCAAACTGGTCTGCTTGCAAAATGACCCCCAAGCCAAGCACATAAAACCAACGGAAACTCTAAGTGTTTCCCACCTGTAACACATCTCTAAACCACCTATGTTTTCATTGTATATAATAATGAAAATGCTGCAGTTTGTTCTTATTTATCTTATGCAACTTACAACCATTGACAAAGCCTATTGTCCTGACTGGTTGAAGGTTTAATGTCACTCGTATTATATATCTGGAGGCAATGACAGAAGAAGCACAATACCAGTGGGGCAGCACACTATGCTAAGTACAGATTTTTAGCTTAACAGTTTTAAGCCACGCTCATAAATACATCGGCTACCCCTACGAGAGACCCCCCAGTTTTTTCATCCCACTTGAAACCCTGCACAGATCAGGTAGTCTCCATAAAAAGCTTACACAGACACTCCTTGTCCTGTATAGGGAAGCGAGTATTTTGCGGTCACTGGCAACAAATAGGTAGGAAAAGGTGTGTGTGTGTGTGGTTTTTTTTTTTACTATCCTTGTGGGGACTTGGGTGTTATAACACACTCACCCTGTGGGGACTTGATTGCACTGTGGGGACCTGAACCCCAAGTCCCCACAAGGTAATGCCTTCTAAATGATAGAAAACACCTCCAGAAAAATCTGTGTCAATTTCTACAACTTTTTAAAAAATTACCTTGTGGGGGCCTGTGTGAAGGCAAGTGTGTTTACTTTTTTGCTCAGCTCTGCCCCTGTAGACAGGATGCGGTACTGCAGGCTCAAACACACCACGAAGTGTAAACACACTTCAGTGATGTATTTACAGGTTATTGTCAAATGAAAGGTAGCATAGCCACCAATCAATACTTTTACCCATTTAAACACGATGTTCAATCCCATTTAAACTCTCCTCTCTTTATTAAAGCAAAATTTTAATAAAAAGTGTTTAAATCTCCACATTATATTTTGCAAATGCAATGGATTCTTAAATATAGAATGAAATGGTGGATTCATATTTTGTGCAATTAGGTGTAATTTGGTGCAAATCTGCAGTAATTCTGTGAAATTATGCAACAGCAATCTTAATGTCAAAACAGGAACAACAACAGGAGATATCAGACATTAGATAACAAAGCTGCCTCGGAAATGTACTTCACATAAATTCAAACAAAGGGGGCACCGTTTAACCTCTGAAAAACAAACGTTCGGGTACTCGAGAGCAGAAAATTAGGTTGGAATGAGAAGAGACAACTGCTTCCGCCACAGGCCTGCAAAAGATCCCATGAATCTGGAGATATAAATACAGAATGAGAAATGGCAAGAGCGAGACTTACTTTGTACCATTTACGTAAATTCCTGCAGTTATGGTATTGTACCGAGTTGCAGTTTAAATCCATTCTAGGTTTCTACTGTAAGTTAAGCTATTTATATAGTGCATGTGTACATGAGCACGAGTCTGGTAATTGGCTGTCCAGCAAAAGTCTAAGAGTGAGGATTTGCACTTTATACAGGAAATGTTAAACATAACTGACTGTAACGCGAGGGTATTGAGGAGTCTCGTTGTCCTGCAAGTCAAATGCTGGTTGGTTTAAGGACTTACAAACAGGTGTGGCAATGGCTGGGTGGGGGAGGGGTGCACTTGGGGTCAACAACACTCCGACCGGAGTTGCTCGTTCCCAGCAAGACCAGCAGAACAAAGACAGTGATTAAATGCGTGAGCACCTGCTGATGGCTCCAGGCTCAGTTAAACGAGCGAGCGGCATAGATGCCTTTGTCATTTTAAAACCCTGCTCTCTCCTCTGATAAGCGGACTGCCTGAAAGTTTATAGACATCAATGTCAGCATTTCTTGTTTTTGGTGGGCAGAGGAAGTGAACATACAAGAGTATTTATCAGCGCTTATTTGTTTTTGTTTTTTAGAGGTTGGAGCGGAAAACGTCAGTAAAAAAGCAAGACAATCTTGGATATTTATTTATGTTTATAGTGGCAAGTAGGGAATTTGCTGAAAGCGCTCATTATAGCTCCTCATTCTTCGTAGCTGTCCCTTTTCAGCAAAACAGATGCTAATGGCCCTGACTCGCAAACCATTTTTTGACTTTCCTGAAATTCATTTTACTGACCGATGAAAAGGACATTTCTTTTCGGTTGGATCAGGTAGCATATGAAATACCCGTGGTAACTATGTTCTCCACCCGAATTAAGAAACTTTTGCAAGTGTGTACTCTTTCAAATATACCTATTTTTTTTTTAACCCAGCAAGGGTGAAAAGCAGAGTTGAAACCGCATGTATCTGTTTGAATTTGGGGTTTTGCAGTGTACATTCAGGTTAAACAACCAGAATTGGAACTTGTGGTGTCATGAAAAAGTAGATTCAGCGAGTCACACTACCCTTTTCTCCCCTCATCTATACTATAGGGGTTGTGACCAGTAGATTATGCTCTTACAGCAGGAGAAAAATGAAAATCTCTGAGCTATGTAACATAGCTACATTAAAAGAACACTATATTTTTTCTCATTTTTTTTCATTTTGTAAGTAACATTTTCAATTGAAAAAGACCTCGCAAGTGGATTTGCATGAATGTTGCCAATCAGTGAGGAATTCAGTCAGCTAATTCGGGGAATAAGTTATGGGCTAGTGAAAAAAGAGTGAATTCCTATTTTAGCTCCTGTAGGAAAATTTCCTCTTATGTGCAACCCGAACGACTGAACGGATTTACACTAAACTTCGTATGAAAGTAGACATTTACTCAGAAAGTGTGCTTTTTTGCTTGGTATAATCATGTTCAGTAGTTTTTGAGATGTTTTTAGAAAAGGTGCTTAACACTTTGGTATACCTCTGCCATTTAAACTTGTGAGTGAAACCTGTTAATCCAATTTTCAGAATTTAAGGCAATGTGGGGGATATTTACAAGGAAATTGCGCAGCGTGGCGCTGCACGCAATTTAGCAGCGCCATGGTGTTTCATTTAAAAAACGCAGGGATGCATCGTATTTACAAGAATACAGTGCACCCCTGTGTTTTCCCTTGCACTGGCGCTAAAAAAAAAGCTGCTTAGCGCCAACACAGACACCCTTGCGCCATAGCGCAAGGATGCCAACGTTGCAGGGATGATTCCCTGTAACGCAGACACCCTTGCACCATGGTGCAAGGGTGTCTGTGTTGCAGGGAATTATTGTTTATGTGCAGGAAGGGAACCTGTGGATTTGCAATTTGCAGAGGATAAATGAATTAACTCTCCCTAACATAGTTAAATCTCAAGGGAAAGTGACACCCTTCTACAGTGGAATCAGGGCTGGTGCCCCAGTACAGGTGCATTGTCTCATGTAACTGGGACAAGGATTTAGGATTTGAGCTAAGCGCCACGGAATGGTGGAGATTTTGCTGATCAGTGTTGTGCAATGCCCAGCATAATCTACCAGAGTTTTAAAACTTATATTGTTTGCATATTATACTGCTACAGTTAAGCAGGTTTGATCCTAACCTATCTCCACATTTTTCAAGCACTCCAGGATATTTTTCCGCTTGATTTTGGAATTCTCCTTGATAGGACAGATTAAGATTTAGGGCATGTGTTTATGTATTAATGTAAGTGCTGCTACCAAAATACATTCTGATTGTTCACTGTTGCCCTGTACACAAGAAGTGATACCTAAGGCAGAGGTGAGGACCCCTCCTGGGAATTTACGATTATCCTATTATGGTTATACAATGATTCCTCAGAGATGCCTTTATGGGGAGCTGAACGTCCTTGCAAGTGATTCAGAAGTATTAAAGCCTTCTCTCCTCACCTAAACAATGCAAATTCCTTTCTACATTGTAGTCCGGGTGCTTTTCTCTTCCGTCCAGCATTTCTTATTTCCATCCCCTCCTCGTTGCTTGAGTACCTATCCTCCTCCAAGGGCATCTAGCTCAGGCATGCAAGTAAAGGGGAAAATGGTTCAGGGTGTCTTTTTTTGGTACAGATGTTTACCTCACACATTCAGACCAGAAAGTATTCCTTTTTGGCTCTGGTGCAAGGCAGTCTACAGTCTCTGCAAGCAGGCAAGTCAGAAATTAATTTTGTTTTTGCCATTGTCTCTGCAGTGTTCTTCTGATATTTCAGTTTGTTTGAACCATTTTGTTTGTCATGGCATATAGTTTCTTGGTGCTGGAGAGGACAAGGGTGCATAGTAAAAACGGATCTTTCTTTTCAAGTTGTGCTCAGATTTCCTCAGTTGTCTCTGTATTCAGAACCAGTCAATCAAGGAGGTGAGTGAAGGCCTACACACAAATCAGAGTGCCAGATTTGAATGCAGGACAGGATGCCATTCTAGTGGTACTTCTGGTTACCTCACATCGCATGCGTCCCATACGTACCTATATATTTGCTCTCCTCTTTTACTTCTTATTCGAGGATCTACCATTTAAGTATTGACTTTAGTCCATATTAATTCTGCCCTGATGAAATCATTGGTTTATTTTCAAGTGATGAAACACATTTTGGCTTGCTAGAACATGCTCCATGCTTCAACTTTGATCATGTTCCACCAATCAGTGTACTGATGTAAGTAAGGGGTGCGTTTATTTATTTATTATATATTTGTTGCAGAAATCACTTTCATTGGGGAAGTTATTTAGTCTGTGGGATGAATATAATTGCTGTTAAAAAATGTAAAGGTGGATCTCATAATTCAAGGAATAAAACAAGTCTGGTCAGTGTCCGTCCAAGCAGTTTAGAATTTTTACACATTTAGAGAAGCCAAGAGGGTCTATGTTTGAAATTACCACCTGTTGTGTGGTATACCTCCAGATTTTTGCCTTGACAGTTTTGCTTGCTGTAGAACCTATCTCTGCTAACTAGTGGAAAAGTGGTCCCCCTTTCAAGATGAAGAAATTAGCACACACCAAATTGGTATATTTCAATTACCTATTATTTCCTACTACAGTGTTTTACAAACTGCAGGTCACAGCCCAAGGGTGGGTCATGCAATGATTTTTGGTGGTTCTCGAAAGTTAGAGAATAAATAAATGTTATCAGTAAAACTGTATGTCTGTTCAAATTTAGTGACCATTTCAATGCAAAATGTGCTGCCTGTTAATGACAATACACTTCCACAAGATGCTTTAGTTACATTTAAAAATCGCCCTGCCTCATGTCTATTAAAGCTCCGTGGGTCGGAAAGGTTTGTCATTCTAAAAAGTTGGGTGTGGTTATAAAAAATTTGGAAACCACTGCCCTAGTATATGGTACAAAGTGTTCCGAGGGCCTGTAGGTTAAATGTCACCAGCGGAACTCAGCACCCATTGTGCAACCCTCTGCAGTGACAGTGCAAACATAACTGCAGGCCTACCATTTGTAGCCTGGCTGTGCCTTTTTTAACTACTACTTAGACTTGTCAGAATAACCGTTTTTGACAGGTCAAAGCCTTTCTTTTAAATATGAATAACTCGCCCCTCCTAAGTAGGCCTTATTGCCCATAAGGCAAGATGCATGGTATTTAAAATTAGGACATGCAAATGTTTAATATTACACATGTTCATACAGTGAAAAAGCCCCAAAAGCTATTTTCACTGTAACATGTCTGGCTGTTCCACAGGAAAGCACTGGGTTGCGTTATTAAATAAAATAATGCTAATTTTGGGTAGGAAACAGAAATATAATTCAGACTCTTTATTATTTATTTCAAATTCAACATAACAATAAGATAGAATTTTTTATAAATATTAATGAAAAGGTACTTTTAGAAAGCTTGCTTTTTTCTGCCTAAAACCTCTAGAAGCCCATTTGCATACGCTCCAACTATCACCTGGGAGCTGAATATCCCCTTTGACGAGTTGTGAACTTGCTGCAAGAGCAGGGAGAAAACACCTTGGATGTGGGAGGTGTTGTTTCCTTGACAGGATAGTCTGTGAGCCGGGCCCATGAACTTGATTAACTTCAAAGAAGCCTACCCTCTCACTGGCAGATGTAGCTAACACCTGGGCTGCCCCTTCCCTTTGTCCCCCTAGTCAGGCAAGCACCAATTCCAGTGGGAGGGTTACATCCCCCAGAACTGGTTTAGAGTAGCAGCTGCTCAATTCTATGGCCACCTTCTGCGGTGCGCACAGGAGCCCTGCAAAATGGAAGACAGGTTCTGCCATCTTGGGTTTAGGTAGAGAGGGGCATTATGGGATTATTTGCAGTACGGCACACAGTAAATGCTGCAAAAGTGTGCAGGGCTACCCCTGGTAACTTTTCCCCATTGGTAGGGGAGGGACCAGGAGCCATCCCTACCAGGAGCCATACCTACCCACAGGCTGGTGCCAGGTGTAAATGTGGCTTCCACAGTACCCTCCTCAGAACACTTTCTGGATTTGGAAGAGAAGAGGATTAGATATGCAGTCTGTGAACTTAAACAACTAAACCTCCTCTCCCTTTTGCAGCCAGGACAACGAAGTGGACTCCAAGTGCCATTAGGCTGACCTCCTATTCATGGTACAGGGACACAACAAGCTACAAAGAGGCATTTCCTGCAATTGCTCATCTGACCAGTTTCAACTGGATCTTCCCTGGAACCTGTTGCAGGCTTCTGCTGAAGTGAGTCTTGACCCTCTAGTGCTGTCCCCAAATTCCTAGACCATTGGCTGGTGTCAGAGTACTACTCTTATCATCTACTTAGACCTGGGAATTAGAAAGCTTTTGGCTTCAAGAACCTCCGGAGGACAAGGACTAACCTGCCCAGCCAATCCGACAAAGAGTTTTGCTGCTCCGCCAAAGATTCAGATTGCTCCCCAGAGTTTTTCTGCAGCCACAAATCCACTGGAACAACTCTAGCGATCCACTCGTAAACAGCTTTAAAACCTTCCTCCAGGACATCAACCTTAACCAAGCATGCAATACCCAGACTCATAACAAAGGAGCCACTTTAGAATTAATCATTGCAAAAGAGAACTCCATACAAATTGAATCCATCATACCTTGCGATTGCACCGACTACCACTGTATCACCTTCTACCTATTTGAGAAGACAATAACCACCAAGGGTCAATCTGTAAGCCAAATACTGGGTAAGAGACAGACACAATATTAACCACTCATAAAGGCAATAGTCCTCATCCTGGGATCCACCCCCTCTGCCTGGGATGACTCCTTGTGGCCCGCAGTGCTCGGAACCCCCCCACACCCACGAACCACACATGAAACCGTGGCATCATCCTGGACTCCTCGCTCTCAATGAACCCCCAAACCAATACTGTTTCGTCCTCCTGCTTCCACACGCTCCGCCTACTTCATAAGATCTTTAAGTGGATTCCCACCAAGTCCAGGAAAAAGGTCACCCACACGCTCGGCAGCAGCATACTCTAATACCGCAATGCACTCTACGCCGGCACAAACCAGAAATTCCTAAAGAAACTGCAAGACATCCAGAATGCCTCCGCAAGAGTCATCCTGAGCATCCCACACCACAGCCACATCACCAGCCACCTGAAAGACCTTCACTAGCTACCTATCAACAAAAGAATTACCTTCAAGCACCTCACGCACGCCTACAAAGCCCTCCACAACACCAGACCTGCATACCTCAACCACCGCCCCTCCTTCTACACTCCCAACAGATATCTCCGCTCTGCCCAACTGGCCCTGACCAGCATCCCACGGATCCGCAAGACCACGTCTGGAGGAAGATCCTTCTTTTACCTCGCTGCGAAGACCTGTAACTCCTTGCCACTGCACCTCAGGCAATCACCATCAACCACTTACTAAATTTCCTCTACTTATCTAAATTGGTTTGGATTTTTTCTAAGATCTAGAAGCTCAGAAATGTGAGGTGGTATGGCATTCTTTATGAGAATGGTAGGTCACCTCAATGATAAAGGCAGGCATGAGTAGGTGACGGCAGTGGTGTAACGAAACTTGAGGGGGCCTCCTTGCAAAGTACATGCAGGGGGCCCCCATGCTCCGGACCCAGTCTGGAGCTCTCAGGCTAGGGAGCTGCCAGTGCCGGAGGGGGAACCTGGAGCTCGGGGGCCCCCGCACTGCAGGGGATGCTGGAGCTTTTGTTACACCACTTGGGTGACTGTCATGTGTATCAGATACTGAGTGACTGATGAGACAAATGATGGACCATGTAACTCTTTTAGTACGATCGACGTATGGTATGGAATACTGCTTCCTCTGTCCAGCTCTCTTCTTGACTACAGTGTTGTAAATGAAGTGAAGGTGCAGAAGTTTTATTGAACCATAACTTTGTGATCAACACTATGTGGTGAGATCATGGATACCAAAGGTATTTTTAATTGCTGATCTAACATTGAGAATGACACTAGCTAAAATATTGATAGGACATTGAGGGGAACTGAATCATTAGTGGGGGCTGGTTCACTTGTAGTTTGTTGTCTCCTTTGTGGGGGTCAATTAAAGTCAATGTTGGGATAATCCTTGAGACAAATGTTATAGGGGGTCCTGTGTGAGGGTGAATGGGTGGGGAAGCATTTTTTGAGGACATGAATGAATGAAAGTAGCCTTCCAGTACTATTCGGGTAGTTCTTTGGGCGACCCTCCCGGTCCAACAAAACCGCAATCCGTGAGAGGCCTATGTAATGATGCACACGCATGATCCGACTTCGCCCATGACAAAGGGGCACAAAGGGCAGAGGTACATGTCTCTTACCATGCATTGGACTTTTCCGTCATAACGGTTCCCTTGCCCACGAATATGCTCTCAGATTCATTAAGGTGTTTGTCTCCAGATTTTCATAACTGGTGAGGTATTCCACCTAAATTTTGTTTCAAAAATATCAGTTGACAAAAATATTGTGATATCCGGAATATCATGGGACAGAATATGGAAGATAAGAATTTCAATTTTGTAAGTTTTTTTTTTTTTTTTTAAAGTTGTGCATAATTGTATCTTATTTTTTTATGTTATGTGTGTTTATTTGTAGTGTATTTTGTGATCTGGGAGTAGATTTAAAAGGCTTTTGATGTTCTTTACATACATTTTTTATTGGTGGGTGTTTGGGTTTGTAGTGGAATAGAGTGAAAGGTGTTTTAAATATTTTTTTATTGAGTATTTATTTTATAATGTTAATTTGTTAATTTGATTATTAATTGTGTAGATTATTTTGAATTACTTAATGAATAATTTAACAAAAATCAAATTCATTTTGTTAGTTGCTGAATGTTAATTAGATATTTGATTTTGTAAAGTGTGTAAATGTTGTTAATAATGTGGATTTAATTAATTATATTATGTTTTTATATAATTTAATAGTGTGTAATGTATTTTCCTCTAATATTATTTTAACTTATTTTTGTGGGTGTGGCAACATTAGGGTCATAGGGTGGGATTTAAAAACAAATCAATGTATTAATGTTTTAATCAATAAAAATGTTTTAATATAATTTCATTTATAATTTAAATTGATAATGTAGTGTTTTTTTTCATTTTTAGTTACATAAATTATACAAAATTAAACATTCTATTTTTTATAGATTTGTGGTAATATATTTTATGTTTCTTTATTTTATATACATTTATTTTTTGTTAGTTTAAGAGAGGGAAAAGTAAACCTGAGCTTACACTGCTAGTGGCAATCATAGGTCTGGCCCCTCCAACAAACTCCTTTTTCCCTACTGTATTTTAAGTTGGAGTGAGAATAGTCAATCTCATCCCTCCAAAGTCAAACCTCACCCAACTGTTGTTTAGGTTGGAGTGGGAATAGTAAACCTCACACCTCCAATCTCCAACACTTTCCCTACTGTTCCTCGGGTTGGATTGGGCTAAATATATCTGACTCCTCTAAAGTCCAACACTTTATATACCGTTGTTCAGGTTAGAGTGGGGATAGTAAATCAGACACCTCCAAAGTCCAACACTTGCCTTATTGTTTCTTACTTTGGACTGGGAATAGTAAATTTGACCCCTCCAAAATTCAAACCTTGCCTTACTGTTGCTTATATTGGAGTGGGAAAAGTATATCTGACCCCTCTAAAGTCCAACACTTTCCCCACTATTGCTTACGTTAGAGTGGGAAAATCTGATTAAATTACCCCTGATTTAAGCCTTCACTGCCTCCCATTTGGTTGCTAGGGCAATACTATCCTACCTTCTGCAGCTCTAAGAATTATTTATTTGTTCTTTAAACTCACCCTCAAGCCCTGGGCCTCTCAGAGGATATTCACAAAGTCTTTTGGTGGGATTTTCCTTCCCACTGTTTGCACTTTTTCTGTTCCAATATTCAGGGATACTAACATATATTCTGCAATTTATGAATTTAGCAGTTAAAAAGGAAAGAAAGGGATTGTTCTGTATAAAAGTTTCTGTTTCAAATTAGGCCTGGGCAAAATTTTAATTACGCCAGAGTAATTTCAGTAATTATGCATTACTCTTGTAATGCAAAATTACTCCATTATGCCAGCTTGAGTAGTTAAGAGCAATTTTGGGCAAAACGTCTACCGCAGGAGCACAGGAACAGCGAATTAAGATAGAGCAAGCAGCTGGTGGCTACTGCTGTTTGCGTCAAGTAGTTTAGTGCTATTATCTCAGTGCAAAATGCATCCGCTGGTCCATTTTAGACGCAAGGGTGCATTTTGAGCTAAGAAAATAGCACTAAATGGTGGATTACGCCTCTCACGTAATTACTCATACTAATGAGTAATTTTGTTGTAATTACTTGTAATTACGCTGGGTTATGCCAGGTATGCCCACCCCTGTTTAAAATCAGGATGTATGTCCTATTTTACTATAATGGATGGCAGAAAAAATATTTTTGCTTTTAAATTATTAATGCTTTTTGTTTATTTTTGATTATCAATGGCTGATGGTTCTTAATAATCTTTTTCACTTCTGTAATCAAAGCATATCAGAATGTCATGTAAACAACTGCTCTTTTTTCCGTTTTGGTTGAAATTGATTTATATAATGAATGTATGTTGTTGCTAGGCTTGGGTTGCAACCCAAAATAAATAAAGTTAAGTCTGATCTGATCTGAAAGAACAGTTGAGGCAATATGACAGTACTCAAGATGCTGAATCCACTCTTAGGTGCAGATTTAGCAATGTTTTGCTTTGCCCTTGCATGGAGACCCAGGGCGACGCAAAACCTAGATTCAAATTTACCAAGCCATACAAGGCCACCCTGCATGGCACTGCACAGCTTAGTAAATTTAGTGTAATGAAAGGCAGCTCAAGTCGCTGCCTTGTGTTGCACTGTATGGTGGCAGCATTACATGAGTGGGGCGTGGGTGTTCCCATGTATCCACTGAAGCGTTCTGACGAATTCACAGGTTTACCAACACTAATAGACCTAGGAATGCATCAGAATTGTACACCTTCCCATCAGAGGTGTAACAAGGAGAAATATCATCCTTTCTCCTCATTGTTTCCTCTTTCCAAAAGTTCTGCAGCACACTTAGAAAGGGGAAATTGCCTCTAAGGATTGTTTTTTTGTGCAGGAAGGAGTCCTTTCCTGCACAAAAACAACCCTGCCTGTAAAGCAGGAATCCTTGCACCATGGTGCAAGGGTGCCTACATTGGTGATAGGCGCCACTGAGTGCGCCAGTGCAAGAAGAGGACAGGAATGCACCATATCTTGATAGATATGGCACATTCCTGCCCTCTCCCTTTCACACAGTGCAGCGTAGCAAGGTGTCTTGCTCCATTGTGTTTAATGAAAAAATGATAAATCTGCCCCCTACTGTGGATCCATAATTGGAGAGCGGTGGCACAGGCCTTGAAGTCCAAAGACATTGAATTGGACATGTCCCCAAATCTGAAGTAAAAAGAAAAAATAGGACTGAAGAAATATTGGTTGCTTCGGAACCTTAGTCAATAGAGACATGGAAAAAGGCCTGATGTTACCAAGGGCCGAGTGTCCTTTATACCTAATATATGTCACTTTCCATTGAGTCACAAGACTTTGTTTAGGACGTCACACCGCTAATATTTTGAAATCCACGCTGTTGTCTGGGAGAGTTCACGTAAGAAATCTACAGAGCTGTATCCATTAGAAACCTACTTTAGCTGGCGACCTTGATGCCAAAAATGTTTTTATGTAAGCCTTCTCGTCGGGGAAAATGATTCCCAAGATAATTATAGCTCTACAACTGTTTTGGTGGAAATATTTGCATTTTTCCCAAAGCTGTTGGTATCAACAAACTTTGCAAAGTCATTATGTTGTTATCTTTGTATTTCCTCACCAGCAGCAAAAAGAATGTGCGCCACTCAATATTAGGCCCAGAAGAAACCCATAACCAATCCATACTTCAGTTTCAATTTTCATTCAATTGTTGGGCTGACGCGAGAGGAAAAGACTATTAAAGGAGTGTGATTCAAGGCACACTAGCCTTATTGCAATGGTGTTCAAAATGTAAAAATGAACGGGGCCTTCTGTGCAATCTGAACTCAAGCTCATACTCCAGGAAGAGCAGGGCTTCAGATGTCAAACCAGAGCATCAGTCTGTCACAGACCTTCAGTGCTCTTCTGGGTGATTGTCATTCTCACAGACCTAGTGGCTTTTGTCAGGAAGTCCCTTGTTACCTCAGATTCTTTAGAGCCAGAATGTCTGCTTATTTGTCCAGCTTGTAAGCCTCTCTGTTATAACGTTTGCATTTCCTTACTGCAGACATTTACACTCTTCTGAGCTACGCACCCATCTTATCACTGGGAGAACTCTTGGGGCACTTCCATGGTATTTTACAGCCAGGAGTCTTAATGTACCCAAAATTGGTCAGGGCATCAAGTAACACGAAAACATTTTCTGTTGCTTATCACTTAAATAATTGCAGCATATTTGCCGGATTGGTTGTAGCCTTCTCTTGTGCTTGTGCTACTCAGATCCTCCAATTCCTCTGCCTAGCCGTAAACTTTTCATTAAAATGAAACATTTAGGGGGTGATTAGGATGGCGAAAGGACCGCAACCGCCGGCCCTGCGGTGGTGGTGCTTCCGCCATCAAACAGATTTTTCCCACCGCCAGATTAGGATGGCGGTGGGAACCTGACTGCGTCCCCAGCAGACGCAAAGACCATCCGCCGCCAGCAATCATTCCAATTGCCTGGCGGACGGTGCAGGGTGCCTAAAACGGTGGCGGTGCCTAGCAGGCACCGTCCACCAGATTAGGATACATGTAAAAAGCGGCCGCCATGGAAAGGCATGCAGAGTTTTGGTACGGGGCCCGTTGTGGGCCCCCTTGTGTTGGGGGAGGTGGGGTGCACTTGTGGGGTACCCATGGTACCTCCTCAACATGTCACTGGACCAAGTGGCAGGCACCGTGTGGTGCCTGCCATGTGGTGCAGTGACATGCACTACGAGCGATTTTAACATCGCGGCGGGTGCTGCTTTCAGCAGCACCCGCCACAATGTTAAACTACAGAATGCGTCCGCCATGGTGGCGGGCGCATCCTGATTTGTGCTACGGGACCGCCGCATGTATGGCGGACGGTCCTGGTTTCCACAGGGATGGTGGACGGACTCCTGTCCGTCCGCCATCCTAATCGACCCCTTAGTTTGTATTGTGTGCTTTACAGTACAATCATATAATATTAGCTTGTGGCTAAACGTGTTTCCAGTGGGACAGTCAGGATTTGTTATATTTTCTGCGTTACAATTAATATGATGTGTAAAAGGCCTGATGTGATGCTCTACGTGTCCAGTAAGGAGCTCGTCTATCAGAGCAGCATTAGACAGAACTTCATGCTGAATTAATGAGCAAAGTGTAAAGAGCATATGATCAGGGCCACCGAAGAAAAGGTACTGTGGAGGAAAGATTCCTGCCTGGGTTCACCAAATTATGTGCCATGAAAAGCAAATAATGCAGCAACAAAAATGAGGCATATTATGCAATTCAAGGCAAACTATGCAGCCCGTTCTATGGCCTCATTATTTAGCAATTTTGACATTGCAACACAATTTAGTGTATATAAAAAATCCACTTTATACTCAGCAAATTCTGCTCAAAATAATGGGTTTTCTTGTATGTGATACACGGACACCGTTTTATACATGCACACCATTCTATTAATGCTGGTCTTTCTACCTCTCAGATTACAATAGTTTTCGTAAAACATTTATGTTGCACATGGAAAACATGCCTACGTGAACATACATACCTGTGATAAAATGTGCACTTATTTAATTCTGAAACATCCTATTCTTGTTTAAAAATGTGTCTTGAGTTTATCCTGTGTTCATGATATACAGCCGCTGAATGCACCTGTTTCCATTAAGACACATTTGCTATTACATATTTAAGTGTTTCACTAGGAGGCTCCATGACACTGAAGCCGCACATCCTTTCAAAGAGATGTGATAAAATACGTATTATTTTAAAATCCGAGTTAACTCTTTTCTGTTTCATAATTTTTTATTGATCTGAGTGCACTCTTGAAATAACTAACAGATTCAGAAGTGCCTGTAAACTAATCACCCCTTTGCATGTAACAATCTTAAATGCACAAGAGTAAGAAGGAAACATTTTTCACATTGCGTTTGAGGAGCAAATTAAGCTAAATCTATTTTCCCCATCCTGTAAATAAAGCCTCGTCCTCCGTCCACCAGCCGGGATGTTAAATTCATCTGGCTTGAGAGGGAACTGGAGAAGGCAACGCATACAGGCCGCCAGCGACATCCATGCAGATGCACCTTTGCATAACAAAAGGGCCATTAGCACGTCAAGAGGCCCGAGTGCTGGAATCTGGTGAAGTCAGTTTACTTCCCAGACTGGGGGATGGGCCCCCCTTCGAAGAACACACCTTTACAGAAAGAAAGGTGCCACGGATCTGACAGCCGGACAGCAGCAAGGAGGGGGCTCGGGAGTCTAAAAAGAGGCTGTCTCATCTTAGACTCGAGCTTGGAGCTACTTTAACAACAACAGTTGTAATTTTAAAGTGCATAGTACATTTAAATGCGCTGGTGTTTTTCTTATGCATATTGTAATTCACAGAAAATTCCTTCTGTCAAGTGAAAAACATCTTGATCTCTTCACAAAAACTGGTTGTTTAGCCTTTGTTGGCTTTTTCTCAACATCCTCACATTGAAGGCAATGTGCATTACAAGTGGAGAGATGTGAGGAAGGGCAAAATGGCAGGACTCGGGCAAGAGAGGGAGAACGTTGAACTTTGAAGGGTCTAAGAAATGAGAGTTTGAATGTTTGAGGAGTTTAATATGAGCAAAGAAAAAACATAGGACGTCAGTAACACAAAGAAGACGAGGGAGGAAATGGACAGATCTGACGAAAGACAGAATAAAAGAGCTCAGGTGGAAATGGGATAAGGGAGAGAACGAGATAGGGGTCTGGTATAAGGAATGCGTGAAAAGGAAGAAATGGCGAGAGTTTGTGTAATTAGAGAGGGGAGAGGGATGCCTTACATCCAACACTCAATAAGCATATTTATGATTTAAGAGATTGAAGTGTCTACTATTCACGCAGATGTGAGGAGAGAGTGCACTTAAGAAAGACTCATGCCCCCACAGATATGGCTTACACTGGTCACATCATGAATTATTAAGAAGAGCCAACACCAATCAAAGAATTTTAAAGCTTTTCAGTTTGCATAAGATACAAAAATAATGCTTTGGGCACCTTATTGTTTATAATTTGTCCAAGATAATAAGAAAGCACCAGGACAGATAGAGATGGGGAGCAGAGGCATAGTTTCCATTGGTACAGCAGGTGTAGTGCGCCAGGGCCCCGAAGACTGAGGGGCACACTGAACCTATATTATATCTGAATTTCATAATTCAGACAGCATTCAGTAGGTATATTTCCTCCTTTGCACCAGGGCTCATGACAGCTACAGTACTGATGGGGAGAAACAGAAAGAGAAAGAAAGACAAAGATAAGGAGAGACTGACAAAGTCAGAGAAAGACAGGAAGGGATGTGGAGCAGGAGACCGAAAGAGGCAGAGAGAGAGTTCCGGGAACACGAGAGAACTATAAATATTGAAAGACAGGAAGAGACAGAGATAGAGGAGAGAAATGTTTGCGAAGAGAGAGAGAAAGATCTGGCCAGACAGAGAAAGACAGAGAAATCCTGGAGGAGAGGCAGTAAAACACAAGGATGTACTGAGAGAGACAGGGAGAGAAAAATAAAGGCAGACAGAGAAATACAGAGAAAGACAGAGAAAGTCAGGTGAAAATACAGAGAGGGTGTAGAAATCTAAATAGATATATAGAGAAAAACCATGAGAGCTAGAGAAAAGCCATGAGAGATGCTGGGAAAGGGAGGGCGGATAAAGACAGAAAAAGATAGGCAAAGATAATGACATGGAGAAACTGGGGAAGAGAAAAACGGAGAGAAAAAGAGCAGGAGAGACAGCGAGAGAGAAGCAGCAAGGCAAAGATAAAGACTGAGGAGTATATGCAAAGGCAGAGAGAAAATGGAAGTGAGATACAGGTAAAGGCAGAGTGGTGTAGTCAAGGAGAGAAAAGAGAGCAGAAGAGAGAGAAACACATGCAGACACAGAGAAACAGGGGTGATAAAGTTATAAGGAAATATACAGAGATGGAAGAGGAGAGAGGAGACGTGCACACCCTGAACTCAATTTGCATTACTTCAAATCTATCTATCTGTCTGTCTGTCTATCTATCTATTTATCTTTAATTATGGCTATCCACTTTTTATCTGTCTCCATGTCTCTGTCACACTGTTTGTGTCTCTCTCTCTGTGCCCGTCCCTCTGCTAGTTTCTCTTTTTTTTACTCCCCTCCTGCTGCCCCTACCCTGTCTCTCTTAATCTAAGTCTGTTTAAATCAGAATCTCTCCCAGCTTCTGAGAGGACTCGAGTAAAACCTGGGCCTAATCTGACCCCACATATTGTGGAAGAGAATTGTATTCTAGGCACAATTGGAAGCTCACAACTGCATGGACAAAGTCGTGCTACTAAGAATGAGACGTAAAGGTGAATTGAACTTCATAGTGCGTAATATTTAGAGAGAGAACACCTGGAAAGATATCACATTTTATATCAACCAATATAGAGAGCTGTCATCTATGAATTTGGTAGATCTGTGGATGAAGTAATAAAGTCTCTGTTTTGGCAAAAACTGGAGGTGGGGGTTGAAAAGGGATAGGGAAATCTTAGGGAGGGAAAATGGATGACCCAATCTCAGCAGGGACATGATTTTCAAGTTAAGCTTTTCTTTCAATAAAGCATTGTAATCTAGATTTCCGGTGCGCAATATTGAATTGAAGTAAATATGCACTGCAGCTCTATGAAGCTATTAAGAAGATGTTGAATGAGTGCTCAGGAGTGGAAGAAGATGCCCCAGGTGACAAAGCCATCTGGAAACTTTATGAAACGGAATCATCTCTGAATAGTGAGAACCTACGGTTATCTGTAAGAGACAATATAATGAAATCTGAAGCAAAAGGGGAAATCTACAGCAGAGAAAATGAATTGCTACATGACTCCATGAAACAACTTCTTGAGTCAATGGCACTACATCGTTTCAAGTGACCAGAACCAGGACTACAATTACCAGAATACATTGATTCTTTTTTAAATTAGAAGGTACAGGACTGGAAAAAAAAAATCTTGGTTACCTGACAACGTGAATTCATCTATTAACCTTATGAAATCCGAAAGAGTATGAGAAATTAAGGGAATGAAATGGAGAAACATCTGGGAGAAATTTATAGGCACTGTGAAGAAGTTATTACTTTGGGGTAACTCAATGGTTTCTCATTGCCAGGACTCAAGTTTTTACGTCTGAGCCTCACTTTCAAAAATCATTGTTATCAGATGCATTAATCCAGTTTGATCAATTTAATCAAAATTAAACCTTCAAAAATGAGACGATTTGCTAAACTAAACTGTGAACTGGATGGGTGTCTCAGCATAGAGTCATCAGGTAAGCAAAGCTTATTTACCTCAGTAACTGCTGAACCTTATTGAAAGGCATGCAAATTAAAAAGTTGACACCTTAAAGAAGGGCAAAATTTGGCATCTCCCCAATTCTCTTTAATGCAACCACAAGTTCACAGATACAGGAGGCTGCAGGATATAACTTTGTCATCGGGCAGTCCTGGGTGACAGTCGAGAAACACAATGGCCACTTTCTGGCAAGTTATGGGGTTAGTATTTCCCTCTGCCAGGAAGCACACCCAGGGACTTTTACTTTTGGGGACTCTTTGTTGCATTGCCCATCTGAAACCATTGACCACAGACATGAGTAGCATGAAGAACGTTTCCATTTAATTCTGCTTTCCTAAAATGAAAACCATACCAGCTGGTGAGATTTAAGAAATGTTCAGTTGCTAAAAAATAGGCTTTGTTGCTTCCAATTTGACACCTGCAGCATAAGCTATGAACCCATCCATACAATACTTTGGTTTTCAGAGATGACTGGGGATTGCAGGAAGTTCTAGTAGATGAAGGAGTCTAGATATAGAAATACAAGAATCACTAAGATCAGTAACATACATTCACTCCTACACCCCAATAACCTCTTCCTCCATGCAGATAAGATGTCTATGCATTCCAAACCCCAAAGGGACTCACGTGACTGTCAATGAAGGATCCAAAAGTATACCGAACAAAATATCAAACATGGTCCAACAATATGCATCATTAGTTCTAAACAAACAGTGTTAAAAAAAATCTAACCACAGTGTTTATAAAATGAATTGGGCTTAGCACATGTATTCGCATTGTATATTACTTTCAGAAGCGCATGCTGCTAATCACTGGCTAAGCATAGGCACACCCTTTTCATTGTTGCCCCTGGTTATGTGAATACGATCCCAAGGAAGCAGAACCCAACCTGTGTAAGATTTCAAATGAAGTCCAAGCATGCAATAGAGAATGGCCTGTCTGCCAGAATTTTTGTTTCATCTGGAACAAAAGCTTATTTCATGCTTTCACACTTGATCTGATCATAATCTAAGTGACGTGTTGATACCCAGATGGTGAAGGAATCGCTCCGTAGACAAAGATTTGAGAAGAAGCTTGAAAGATTTCCAGATTCATACGGAAGTCTGACAGTTTAAAAAAATTTCAACCAGGTGGAGATGGGGAATTCCTTCTCAACTTCGAAGCTAATGTAATCCGGAATAAAGTGTAGTATTTTACCTTTGAATATGAGAGATTTTGTCTTGTTTGCCAAGACAGTGATGTTGAAGACGAAGGATGTCACCTGGTGAGGGGAACCTGAGGCATGCTAAGGGGTTGACACACTTCCAAAGCCAATATTTTTGGCAGCTGTATATTTGCAAACCTAGGGCCTCTCAAGTACTGCAAGACTGCTGACATTACCTTGGGGAATACCTGCAGATCTGATCTCAGGTTGAGCGGTGTTGTACGTACTAATAGCGGACCCTCTCCCATAGGCCTAATGTTAAAATAAATTACATTATTCAATTATGTAAAGTGTTAAAAAATATAGTTAGATTTAATTTATTGTTTAAAAAATTCTAAAACTAATAGATAATTATTCATGTTCTATTTTATTAATCTTTTAGTTAGTATAAAAAATAATCTAGCATTAATATTTATTTAAAATAGCCAAATTACTGTTAATTCTATATGTCACTTTTAATAATTTTGAATACTTAATACAAATATATATTTTTTACTTTTGAAGAAAAGGAGCGTGTAAAAGTCCACCAATAACTTTCTTTCCAAAATTCAAAGAATAGTAATCTTCATTCCATAACCCTTAAGTCCTCATTCAACAAATAATCACTTCAGAGCCTTGTGTTGCTTAATGTTGATCCAAATTTTAATCAATCATTGTTTTCCATTAGAAGCAGTTAACGCAGCCCAGCCAATGCGTTTCGTCCCTACGGACATCAGGGCTCAAAATCATGCTTCAATCAGAAGATTCGGTAATTCCTTCTGTAATACATGTCAGGGTGCAGCCCAACTCACAAAATGGCGTAAACCCTTGTTCTCATTGATCTCGTATTGTCAGTCCATGGACTTTGTTCCTCGTGACCTCCTAAACGTTGCTCCTCATGAATCCATCTAGTAGACGTCTACTACGGTTATGGAATGAAGATTACTATTCTTTGAATTTTGGAAAGAAAATTATTTGTGGACTTTTACACGCTCCTTTTTTTCAAAAGTTGAACTTTGCATTACCATGGCCCAGGGGCAGTGGGAGCGCATAAAGTTGAGCGTGGAAATGTGTTGAGGGAATTATCTTGATATTACACCAGTGCGCCCTTGTTCTTAGCCCACACTGCCAGTTGTAGAATTTTGATATACATTTTTTACGTTCCTTTCTAATTACCCTTCAGCTAAATTATTTTGTTTTAAATGGTATACAGCCAAATATTTGTTTTATTTAAAATTCAGTTAATAAAGCATAAAATTAATTAACGTTAATAATTAACAGAATTATATATTTTTCATTTATTTCAAACTTTAGTAAAGTTTTAAACCTTTCCATTGAGAGATTTCTGCCCTTGTGGTGGAGATCCTTGCCAACGTGTGCAAAGCGACATGTAGTAACTTCAAACTCATAAATTAGGCTCCTGCATTCAGGGGGTGGGGACACGTATGGGTACACTTTTCAGTATCTTTACACTTGTGAATGGTGAACAGTCTGAAGTAAAAGTTACTGAAATGTGTAAGATCAAACTTACACTTGTAGATGAACTTATATGTAAGTTTACATTTGTGAATATGACTTATAGGTTTGTGAACTGTAGTACTACTTTATGTACCACGAATGCAGTTTGTGAATCGAGCCCTATTTCTTTGGGAATTTTAACATGACTTCCGTGACACAAAGTGTCTGGAGGGACTTAATTTGTATCATTAAAACTACACTAACTCTGGGGAGACCTGAACTGCATTATAATCACATACTATCTTTAAACTTGATAATCTTTACACACCATCTTTGTTTGAGTTGAATATCCCTAAAATGTACACATTATCTCGGAGGCCACCCGAACCCCAGTCGGTCACTCACGATATTTGTTTTAACTCGAAAATGATTATCTTCAGACACTATTTGTGCGGGGAATCAAACATCATCTCTACACACTATCACTCTCTAAATATAATTACCTTCATAAACTATCTGTTTGGAATCGCAAACATTATTTGTACATTATCTGTATGGACTTGACCACGATAATCTCTATGCACTATGGGTCATATTCCTCAAATGGTTTCATCACTTTTGCAACACGGTGCATGCGTGACGCAACCCTTAAGTGCAATTTCTCAAGCCATGCAAGGCCGCCTTGCGTGGCCTTGAGTGACTTGATAAATCCAGAGTAATGCAATGCAGCGCAAATCACTGTGTTGTGTTACTCTGCCCTAGTTAAGCGTTCCATGGGTGGTGTGTCGGTGTTTCCACGCAACACTCATGGATTTTGACACATTCCCAGTTCTTTCATAAGCGGTAGACCTGAGAATGTGCCAAAATGTCTACGCCTCCCCAGGTGAGGTGTAACAAGGAGAAATATGTTTATTTCTCCTCGATTTTTCCTTGGTTTATGTGTGCTGCAGTCTTTAGCACACATAGGATGAGGAAAATGCCTCAGAGTATTGTTTTTGTGCAGGAAGGTGCCCCCTCCTGCACAAAAAAAATCCAGCTGACAAATGCAGGTATCCTTTACATATGGTTCAAGAGTGCCTGCATTGGTGCTAGGCAGCACATAGTGCGCCAGCACTGGGAAAAGGCAGGAATGCACCATATTATGTTAAATGCAGTGCATTCCTGATCTTTCCCTGTCATGCAACGCAGCAAGGTGAATTGCTGCACTGCATGACTTTTTGATAAATAGGCCCTTATGTTGGTAGGGACTGGAACATCACTATAATCACATGCTATGCAGATTCTTGAACATGCCTATGGTCATACACTATTTCTGTGGAGACTTCATTACCGTCACACACTAACTTTGTAGGTACTTGAAACTGTTTATCTTCACGCACCATCTCTGAGAGGTGATGCACAACCCGATAACCATACACCATCGTTGTGAAGATTAGAACACCTCAGACACCACACACTTTTCTTGTGGGGACTTGAACATCCCAATAATCACACACTATCTCTGTGGGGAATTAAACATCACTATAATCACACACTATCTCTGTGGGACTTGCATATCATTATCGTTTCACACTGTGTTCTGTTATGCAGATACGTAAAGTGCACTATAACCAGAGAGGGTACCCTGGCTATCACTGTATGGACTTAATATTGATAGTCTCCACAAAATATGTCGGTAGAGACTTGAACACAACTATAATCATATACTATGTGAAGGCTTAAACATGCCTATAATCACCCACTATCTCTGTGGGGACTTGAATATCACTATCTTTATTCATTACCACTGTATGGACATGACCATGATAATCTTCACACACTAAACAAATAGGGACTGGAACACCACAATTATCACACAGGATGAGGGTTCTTGAACATGCCTATAGTCCCACACTATCTTTATGGGGACTTGACCATCATCATCTGCACACACTAGCAGCGTAGAGAATTGAACATTATCTCCATACACTATCTTTGTGAGTACTTGAACATGCTTACCTTCACACACTATCTCTGATGAGATCTTTAACATCCCAATAACCACATACTATCACTGTGAGGACTTCAACATCCCAGTAACCACCCACTATCCCTTTAGTGAACATCCCAGTAACTGTAGTGAACATCCCAATAACAAAACAATACCTCTGTGAGGACTTGAATATCATTA
The DNA here is from genome assembly GCA_963921515.1 of Calotriton arnoldi. Classification (NCBI taxonomy): domain Eukaryota; kingdom Metazoa; phylum Chordata; class Amphibia; order Caudata; family Salamandridae; genus Calotriton; species Calotriton arnoldi. Next base: position 650,457 of record CAWUFW010008952.1, on the reverse strand, counting down.
TCTTTTCAAACTAAGTTATGTTATTTATGAGGATTTGCAGAGCCCACTATCACCTGGGAGGGTATCATGGCTATCACTGAATGGACAGGACCATGATAATCTCCACACAATATGTCAGTAAAAACTTGAAAACCACTATAATCACACACTATGCAGAAGCTTAAATGCCTACAATCACACAATATGTTTGTGGGGACTTGAATATCATCTTTTAAACACAAACACTATGGGCCTCACTACGATGCCGGTTGGGTGGACCAAGGGCCGCCCGACTAGGAGTCGGAGGTCCCGCCATAGGAATTAGGATGCGACGGCTTTGAAGGTTTGTCGTAATGTGTACATTTTGTATTGCAGCGTTTGCTGCGGGCTACAGCACACACCGCAGTACAAAATAAACACATCAGACATATCCCTGCACTATATGGCAGGCACCATGCAGTGCCTGCCACATGGTGCAGGGATATGTAGGGGGGCATCTAGGCCCAAATCGGAGGGCCAGGGGGGAAGGGGGGCCCGCTACGGGCCCCCAAGTCCATTTCCACCAGCCTTTTTATGGCGGGTTATCCGCCATGGAATGGCCGGTGGAAAAGGACATTGTAAACCCTACGGCGGTGCCTGAGCAAGCACCACCACCATTGTAGGGATTCAAGTCCGTCGGCCGGTCCGACGGGCTCAGTCTCTCCACCCGCCCTCCATCCGCCCGGCATCATAATGCGGCGGGCGGACATGCAGGGTCTGATGGTGGTGGGATATAATCATACAGTTTACTGTTGTCGAGTGGAGGGTCATTAAATGAGGGTGGTAGAAAACAGTGGAGTATAGTGTTGTAAAGTATACTGTCGTAGAGTATAGTGTCGGAGAGTGGAGTAGAGTGGTATGAGGTGCACTTGAGTAGTATAGACTGGAGTGGCATAGAGCGGAATGGCATAGAGCTGCGTGGAGTGGCATAGAGGAGAGTGGCAAACAGTTAAGTGGGATAGAGTAGAGGGGTGTACAGCGAAGTGGCGTACAGTGGAGCGATGTAGGAAGGAATACCGTATAGTAGAGTGGCATACAGTTTAGTGGCAAACAGTGTAGTGGTATAGAGTGGGATAGCATACAGAGGAGAGTGGTACAGTGGAGTTCCATACAGTGGAATAGTGTAGAGTGTTGTACAGTGTAGTGACATACATTGGAATAGTGTATACTGGAATGGCATACAGTGCAGTGCTGTACAGTGAAGTATGGTTGAGTAGACTGGCATACAGTGCAGTGACGTAGACTGGAACAGAGTGGAGTGGCATTGAGCAGAGATACATACAGTGGAATGGTGTAGAGTGGACTTGCATAGAGTGGAGTGAGGTACAGTGTACTGGCATAAAGTTGCATAGTGTAGAGTAGAGTGGCGTACAGCGGAATAGTGTACACTGGAGTGGGGAAGAGTGGAATAGCATAGACTATAGTGGAGTGCCGTACAGTGGAGTGGAGTAGTGTTGAGTGGAATAATGTTGAGTTTAGTGGCATTAAGTCTAGTGATGTACAGTGGAGTGGTATATAGTGGAATAGCATAGAGTAGAGGGTCATACAATGGAATGGCTTACACTGTAGAGGCGTAGAGTGTAGTGGCATACAATGTAGTGTTGTACAGTGTAATACCATGCAGTGGATTGTGGTAGAGTGGAGTGGCATATTCTGCAGTTGATGAAAATAGAGTGGAGTGGCATCTAGTGGAATAGCATAGAGTGTAGTGAAGTACCATGAAGTGGTGCAGAGTGGAATGACAGAGTAGAGTAGCGTAGAGTTTAGTGTCGTAGAGTGGAGTTTCATCCAGTGAAATAGCATACAGTGTTGAGGTGTACATTGGAGAGGGTACAGTGAAGTGACAGACTGGAGTGTAATAGAATAGAGTGGCATTCAGTATAATAGCATAAAGTAGAGTGGTGTAGCGTGGAGTGCCCTAGAGTGGAATGAGGTGGAGTACATTGGAGTGGCATACAGTGGATTAGCATACAGTGTAGTTGTGTATAATGGACTGACATAAAGTGGAGTGACAGAGTGCAATAGCGTAGAATGGAGTGGCATAAAGTGAAGTTTCATAGAGTGGAGTGGCATAGAGTGAAGTGTATTAATTGAAACAGATGTAGCAGAAAGTGTGTGAACGAATGTAAATTTAATGTGGCAGGAATATACATTATGATTAGGCTTTCCTGTTTTCAGTTTCTATTTTTGGTAAATTCTGGTGGGGTTTTTTCAGTGTTTTCAAGTGATTTCAATATCTTAAAAAACAGTGGTTATCAGTGGTTACACATTTTCACGCCATTAAAAACAACAGAAACGGTGTTTATCCGGTGTTGATGGAAAGTTTTGCTTTTATTATTGCTTGCTTTCTGCACTGATAGTGCCTGGTATATAGAGTGTACGTACAGTGTATACGAGGTCCGAATACATTTTTGCAAATCAAACTTATTGTAGTACACCATAGAATACTTCTTCAGTGAGTCTTTGGTCATGTGCGCTCGCTCTTTCCTTCCCATTAAACTTTTTTCTGTGAAAAAGCCCTCTCAACATTGGCACTTGAGACGGGCAACGCCAAAACAGTCAGTACACAATTTGCTAACTCTGGCCACTGACATAGCTTTCCATGCCAATACTGGTGTACTTGAAGATTCGATTCTCTGGGCAGGGTCTGCAACATTTGCCTTGAACTGGGCGCTTATGCCCTCAGAGTTATTGAAGCGGTCAAAAATGAAGCAGCACTTTTGAAACTACGGAGAAGATTCCCTTTACGGAAGGGATCTAGAACTTGTACAGAGTACCACAGTGAGGTCTCATTGACTTCAAATGCAATGGTTGGCGAAGGGACATTTCTATGCATCATTGCAAGCCATTTCTAATACATTGTAAAATAAAAGTTCCTGAATTTCTCTTTAACATTGCTTTGCTTACCAAGTGGCAAGCACTCTAACATGGAACATGTTGCAGTGCCAAATTCACTAAAGGTGTCACCCAGCCTACTCTCAATGAGATGTTTCACATCTACACCAATTATGCTGAACGCTTGGCAGACAAGGGTGTTTTCAGACTCTAGTTTTTTTTATTTTTTTATTAAACGTTTTATTAACATTTTCCAAGAGACAGAGTAATAGTGTAGCTTACAGTACAATAGCATCCTTCTGCAGATTCTTAAAAATTTTAAAAAACAACACAAAGAGCACAGTTCAAAGAGTCAATCTGGCAAGCAAACCTCTCAGCACGCAGAGCAGCTCCCAAGTAACTTCCCCTTGCAGTAGTAATCAGTATCTTAGGCTAGCCTCAACCCTAACCACGATTGCACTTTTGTTGCTTTTCGTTCAGCCCCGTGGACACACTGTGCTGCCCCCTTCATTCAGGCCTAGCAGCGGCTTTATCTAGTGGTTCTGCAGCGCTTATGTCTTCTCCACCTAGATGTTCTATTGTAGCGTTTACTGTCGCCTTGTCCCCCTCTGTCCGCGCCTGCTTAGTTTGCAGATATGCTGTGTATAGTGCCCAGAAGTTCTTGGGTCTGCTGCGCGGTGGGAGTAGTTCGCTGTAATTCTCAGACTGAGTGCCACAGTATAGCATATCGGTAGCCCAGCTAGCTATCATAGGGGAGGGCCCTTAGCCCAGCTAATTGCTACTCTGCGCCTGGCTAGTAACAATGCCATGTCTACCAATCGTCTGACTGCCTTTGCGATAGGCTTGGTGTATCCTAACAGGGCCAGCAGGGGATCCGGGGCCAGTGTAGTGTCTATGATCTCTCCCAGTTCCCTGAATACCCCCGTCCAGAAATTGGCTACCCCGGGCAGAACCAAGACAAGTGAAGAAAATCCGCTATGTCCAACCCACATCGCTCGCATTCTGCTGTTTCTCGGAGCCCATATCTGTAGAGTCGTTCTGGAGTGTAATACACCCTATTTAAAAACTTAAAATGTATTAACCTATGCCTGCCATTGAGTGATATCCGCTTGGTACTCTCACAGCAGTATTTCCACATTAGATCGTCCAGCACCTCCCCCAAGTCCACCTGCCAAGCAAGTCGTGCCTTCATGTAGTGGTTTTTCCGATAGTCCTGGGACAATTTATATATCGTGGACACCATCCGAACAGGGGATTCAGTTTTGATCACATACGTAAGGGGGGCCAAGTCCGGGGGTTCAGCTAAGTCTTTACCCAATATGTTAGCCATAGCGTGCCTAACTCTATGGATTTGAAATTTCTGTAGCAGGGAGGGGCCAACTACCGTCTCCACTATCACTTCACAAGTCTTGACTACGCCCTCCTCAAACATGTCCCCTATCTGCCTTATATGTAAGCCATGTAGGGCTCGAACAACCCCTCGGTCTCTGCACGGGGGCAGCCAGTGGCACCACTCCAGCGGTGTCAACGGGGAGTAAGCTATAGCTCCAGCCTGCATCTTCAGCAGGTGTTGCCATGCCTGCGTGGTCGCATTAATGGAGTCCATAAGTCCCGTACGCCGGTCCTGCGTCTTGTACAACAGTGCAGGGAGTGGTAGCGGCGCCGCCACCACCCGCTCTATCCTCAGGTGGGGTATATCAGCCGAACCGTGCATCCAAAGGTGCGCATGTGCACTCTGTGCCGCCCTATAATATAGGTCCAGGTCTGGTGCCCCCAGCCCCCCCATGCTATACGGAAGCGTGAGTACGTCCCATTTAACTCTAGCCTGTTTCCCTGCCCAGGCTAGCTTGATCATTAGGGAGGTCAGTGTGCGGAAAATTTTTTGGGGCAGCACTATAGGTATATTAGCGAAGAGGAATAAGAAGCGGGGCAACACCACCATTTTCATTATCGCTATCCTTCCTATTAATGACAGCGGCAGCCTTATCCAACGATCAATATCGTCTTCAAGCTTACTTACTGCGACCCCGTAGTTCTCCCTTAACACCAGCTCCGGGTCGGTATGAATTTTAATGCCTAGGTATCGTACAGCGTCAGTCGTCCATTGGAGAGGATAATCTGGTGTGAACTGTTTTGTATGCGGGGTAAGCGGAAGCATTTGTGATTTTGTCCAGTTAACCTTTAAACCCGAGACAGTGCCAAATTTCACTACCTCTCTCAGAATTGACGACAAATTGCTATCAGGGTCCCTAACATACAACAGTGTGTCATCCGCGTATGTGGAGACTATAAGTTCATACCCTGGGAAGCGTATTCCCTTGTGCCTGTGGTACTCTCGAAGTGCGCAGGCCAATGGTTCTGCTACTAGTGCATAAAGGAGCGGGGATAGTGGACAGCCTTGCCTTGTGCCCCTAGATATTTGTATTGGAGCCGTGACTAAATCGCCAATTTTTATTCGTGCCACAGGAGAGTTGTACAGAACCCCAAGCATTTGCAAGAAGACGCTCCCAAGGCCCATTCTGATCAGCACCAGCCTCATGAACCTCCATTCGACGGAGTCAAACGCTTTTTCCATGTCTAGGAACACCGTCACTGCCTGAACCTCCTGTTTAGTGTGCTGCATTGCTCCAAATACCGTTCTTAAATTATAAGTTATATTTCTGCTGGGGACGAATCCCGCCTGCTCTGGGGCCACCAGCATCGGGATCAGAGGCGCTAGTCGGGACGCCAAGACTTTGGCATAAATTTTGGTGTCTACGTTAAGCAACGACAATGGCCTGTACGACGAGCACTCATTAGGTGGTTTGTCAGGCTTCAATATGGCAACTATCACAGCCTCCCTCATGGACGGCGGCATTGCCCCTGCCTCACTCATTTCCTCAAATAGGGTAGCCAAGTGGGGGACCAGGAGATCTTTGTATTCTTTGTAGAATTGAACAGTCAATCCATCTACCCCTGGCGCGCTGCCCGCTTTCATCCCCGCCAGTGCTGCTGTTATCTCCTCAATCGCCAGAGGCCTCATAAGATACTCCCGCTGTGCGTCAGTGAGCCAGGGCAGTTTAATATACGTTAAATAATCAAGTATTTCCTCATCCGAGCTAACACTCTGCGAGCTATACAGGGCCATATAGTACTGCCTGAAACGCTCCGCCATGACCGCCTCCTCAGTCAGGACCGCGCCCTCTGCACTGTGTATCTCTGCAATTGCGCTTGTGTCTCTACGCTTCCTCATTAGGGTGGCCAGGCTCGCGCCTGGGCGTTCGCCCTCACCGTACGTCCGGGCCGCAGCATACTTGCCAAGATGCTTAAGTTCCGCATCTGCTTCCTCGTGGTATTCAGCTAGTAGCTTTTGATTTTATCCAGGGTTTCTGCATCTGCCTGGGCCTGGAGTTGCCTCTCTAGTGTTTTAAGGGAATTTTCTAACATCACTAGTCGACCACGGATAGCTCTGAGGATGCCAGAATGTTTAGACATGGCGACACCTCGGATATAAACTTTAAACGCCTCCCATACTGTTGCAAACGACTCAACCGAACCTACGTTACACACAAAATAGGTCTCTATGGCCTCAGCTATATCCGCTCGGAAAACGGAGTCCAGTAGCGAGTACGGGGGAAACGCCATGTGAATGGCGGGATATGTTTCCGAGGGGTATCTATTTCCAATAACACCGGGAGTGGTCGGACAGTGTGCGGGGAGGACGACGCATTGCTGAATTTGTCCATACGTGATCCTATCTGCTAGCCAGTAGTCTATCCGGGTGTGCAGGTCATGATAAGCCGAAAAGTGTGTGTATCCTCCTTCAGTCGGTCGGCGCTGCCGCCACACATCGCACAAATCTAATTGTGTCATAGCGTCAGCTATTGTGCGTGCCGAAGCTGCAGGGCGACGATCTGGACCTCCGGACCTGTCCAATTGCGGATTCAATACACAGTTGAAGTCTCCTCCCCAGAGCTGATTGCCTCCCTCATACCTGCGCATTTTTTCCAGCAGCGAAGCATAGAACTTCGGGTTGTCAAAATTTGGGCCATATATATTTGCTATTGTCCAGTCAACTCCAAGCCCCCTACATCTGGTGATGATGAATCTGCCCTCCAAGTCCGTTTCTAGGGGTTCCAGTGTTAAATGTGATTTGGGGTTTACCCAAGTAATAACTCCGCGCGTGTGTGTGTGTGTGTGTGTGTGTGTGTGTGTGTGTGGTATATCCTGCAGCATGGACATTGCCCTGTAGCCCTCTCCTACGTAGCATAGCGCACCCAGTTGGTAAGTGCGACTCCTGCAGCAGAGCAATATCAATATTATGTCTTGCTATATATGCCATTACTTTCCTTAATTTTCTGTGGTCATTGAGGCCTCTGACGTTCCAAGTCAGGACTCTAATCTTACTGCGGGGGTTCTTGCATTCAGTAGTGTGATCCTCCATCACATGGGTCGCTCTGCTGAGCGCAATCTGTGCTCTACCTTGCGTACGCTGTGGACACCTCTCTGCACATGCAACGCTACATGCAAACAAAACATTTTACAATACTTTTGTCTCCAAGCCCTCCCTCCCCCCACCCACGTCAAGCAATCCCCAACTCTGCACTGGCGAAAACCCCCTACAAATCCCCTTAATCATATCTAATTTGTACATACATCCAATAAAAGTGAACAAGAAAAAAAAAACTAAAGGTGGGCCCCAGGGTGTGGTATTCACACGCGGGCGGATGTTGCCGGCCCTCTTTTTTGAACTAGGCTTAGGTGGATTACCTTCCCACTCCGTCAGCCATCACAAACATCTAATGCATCAGGAATTCGATTTGCAGTGTGCTAGGACTCCCCCTACCCAACCATCTTGTATCCTGTAGGTCAGAGCCTCAATACCCTGCCATGGCCCTCGGGTGCAACTATTTTCGCCGCCCCACATTAGCAAATTAGGAGTAAAGTCCATATATCTTATCGACCCAGATAGACCCCCAACTTCTTATCTGATTTTAAGTCCTGCTCAATCATCAGTCCTGGTCCTCCAGGTCTCCCCCTGCCGCTCCCTCTGCGTCTCGCTGCACCGGACTGCGAGGCTTCTCTTTCGACCACTCCTTCAGGGCTTTCTGCAGCAACTTAGGGTCCACGAATATTCTGGAGTTGCCCTGTCTGTTGACTCGCAGTCTTGCCGGATACAGCATGGCGTAATCAAAACCTTGTTCCCGCAGTTGGCGCTTAAGGGGGCAAACTGTCTGCGCGCCTCCTGGACTCGCATTGTGAAATCCGGGTAAAGGGAAATAGCAGATCCCTCATAGTGTAGTACCTGCTTTTCTCGTGCGGCTTTCAGCGCTGCATCCCTGTCCCTGTAGTTAAGAAGTTTGGCTATTATGGGACGCGGTGGCGCTCCAGGGTTTGGCCGCGGGCCCAGTGAGCAATGCGCTCTTTCAACCACAAACATCGTTGAGAATGTTTCCGCGCCCAGCAAGGTGACCAAGAGGCGTTCTACGAACAGCTCCATATTCCCAATGGAAGTAGACTCCGGAAGACCAGTAATTCTTATGTTACTTCTCCGCGACCGCGCTTCAAGATCTTCAGCTTTCTCCTGCAGGGCGCGTAGCGCTATTCCCATCCGCTTACGGTCAGTGTCCATTTCTGTTTGCGCCTCCTCGACCTCTGTGACTCTGCGCTCCGTCATGTCAGAGCGTTCCACCTGTTTGTCCATTCTTTCCGTCATGCGGTCCATGCGATAAGTTAGGGCGTCTAGTTTAGAGTCAATTGCCGATAAACTTTTTGCATGGCAGCCAGTATGGCCCGGATGTCTCCTTCCACCTGTTCGGGCGTCTCCCCTGGTCTCCCGCTTGACTCTCAGGTGTGCCTTCTCGAGTCCTCGTCTTCCGCGGCTCGAAGGAGATCTTGGGCTGCGCTTTGTCGACTTTGCCCATGTTGCTGCCTCCGACGCGGGCCCAGTGTGCGTCTGCCCACAGGAGTCGGCACGGGAACAGCAGCGATAACTCCACGCGGCAACAAGTCAGAACGCCACAGGTCACAACTCGGCACGCCAACCCGATCGTCGTGGTCCAGAGGAACAGCCCGCTACCGGCTTCCAATATCTCACTCCCCCCCGACGGCCTCCAAGGAAGCAGACAAGAGGACTAGGCCCAGCCCAGGCAGAAAGCTAGCCGCAGCTCTCCCACGCCTCACTATCTCTGCCAGGTGCTATATACAACCCCTTTTTCAGCTCCTGCTGCTCCTCTGCCTGTGCAAATCCTGTGGTCTATGCCACGTCTCAAGGCGCACCACAGCCCCACAGGTGTGCAATTTCGCTGATTAGGGCCCTCAGAAGGTCACCTCTATGAGCAGATAGGGTGCTGGGAGTAGTCCGGTGATTCCTTCGTTCTCCCGGGGTCTCCGGGGGAGGCGGAGGGGCGCAATCCAACCCTCCTATCTGTGCAATATGTCCGAGAGCAAGGTCTGCCGCTCTCCGCCCAAGGGAACGGTGCAAGCAGCACAGTCGTTCGCTCCCCGGCCACCCGGTCTCCTCTCGCCGCCGTCGCAATGTAAGTCGAGTCTATCCCGGGGGAGAGAGGTCACCTCTGTTGCGCCCCTTTCAGTTTGCCACCACAGCTCCGCGCGCCGGGGATCGCACCACGGCAGGGGGGTGCAGCCCAGGTAGTTCTCGCCGCTCTCCCTCCCCGACCGCAGCACTCACCGCAGCCGGTCAGTCGGTCTCGCGTCCTATCACCAGGCCCGCCGAGTCTCGTAGTCTCCACACCAGCCGCCCCCTTGCGGGCCGAGCGTCTCAGGCGCACCGCCACAAGTTCCCGCCGCCGATCTACAGGCCAGGGTGCGCAGCCCCGAGCCGCCGCAGCTCGTTGGCAATAACTTCGCTCCAGAGCCGATGCGGCAGTCGCAGAGATCTCCCCAGCAATCAGCGCTGGTTCCGACGCATGAAATGTCGGTCCGAGTATTTAAGTATCAACCCAATGCAGGATCATGTACGGATAGTGTAGATGGCTGCACGGAGCTCTCGGTTCAAGCGGCCATCTTGAGCCGTGGCAAGCTCCGCCCCCCTTCAGACTCTAGTTTTTTTATTATGTCCACTACAGCATCTATGTTTTCCTGTAAAAATCTAAGACTGCAGTAGAGTTTTTTTTTCACATCACTATCAATATGCGACCAAAGATCCTCACATTTCTTGCCTTTGGCATCATCACTCAGCAAAAATTCTGTAATCAGTTGCCACATGGATAATATAGCATTCACAACCCATTCTCTTGGAAAGAGAACCATCAACTAAGTGACACAGTTGGGATGACTCTTTGATGCCACACAAAGTACAAAAATGAGAAATATTGGCGTTTAGTTCCAGCGCATAACAAAACAGTGCATCAAAAAGGACTAAAAGTCAATAGCATTCTTCATTAACTCTGAAGATTGTAAAGATACTTTCAGCATACCGTCTAACAGGTGGCAAGGATCTCTTACAGGGAAGCACTTCAGCTCAGGTATCGATTTTAACAGGTCATCACACAATTTTTTCATATACATAGCTGAATCACTGCAAATACAAACAATATCACTCCAATCTTTGTTGAACTTGGAAAGAACCTTTTTGCAGCAGCATTTCAAGTGACACTGCGTTCCATGTTTTCCTAAAGTCTGGTGTCATGTTTTCACCACTATCCCAGATGCTTGGTGATAGCACTCTTTTCACATATACTTGTCACTATACCTTGCATTGAATGTTTAAAGCCTGAGGTGTTGGCAATTCACCTACTATCAATACTGACTCACTAGAAACTGGGGGCTGATGTATCAAGGGTTTTTGCCCATTCTCTGTGGGTAAATTTGATGGCACATATTGGGAAAGATTGTTATGAAACCAGCCATTTTACATATCAGTGAAAGAATCAACGCAGCCAAAATATCAAATATGATTTTGATATTTCCTGATTCTATACAGTTTATAAAATAATTAAACAAGACCTAAAACATGCTTCTAAACCCTGCATCTTTAGACCAAAGACCACAAAACTGAAAAAGCAAAAGAAAGAAAAATAAATATTTTAGTGACATCCCCAAACAACAAAACTCAAGCAGAATAATATTAGCCCAATCTTTCTTGCTGCTAGCTTGTATAACAAAGTTACATTGTATTGGCCCCTTGAGGAAGAAAAAAAAATGACTATTTCACTCTCCTTTTCCTTTCTTTGAATGAGATTTAGTTTGTGGTTGTGCAGGTGTTTTTTCAGTGTTTATATATTTACACTGGTGAGGGCTATTTCCCTTTTGGTGGGGTTTTATCAGTTATTATAGGTTTAAACCTAAAACCGGACAGCCTAATTATGATGTGCACATGTTGGTTTTTGGTAGTGGCCTAGAGTGGAGTGGGGTGGAGTACAGTGGAGTGCGGTACTGTGGATTAGCGTACAATGTAGTGGGGTATAATTGACTGATGTAAAGTGGAGTGGCGTAGAGTGGAATAGCATAGAGTGTAGTGGCATAAAGTGAAGTGTCAAAGTGGAGAGGCATAGAGTGAAATGTGTTAATTGAAACAGACGTAGTGTGAAAGTGTGAGAACTAATGTAAATGTCATGCAGCAGGAATATACATTATGATGTGTAAATGTTCATTGTTGGTAGTATCCGTAAATAGTGTAAGTAGTGTTAAACTTACAACTTTTACAAAATATACTAATATAGTGTACCACTTTATGCCGTGGTATGTTTATGGCATACCATGGTACATACGGCTGAGAAGTGAATATGTGCTTGGCTAATGGCTGTGTTTACCAAAGGAAAAAGGCAGCCATGTTGTTTTTATCATAGTTTTGCTGCTTTCTGCTGTCTGTGTTTCGCTGCATTCTGAGTTAGGGTCTTACTTATAGGTAAGTATTAGGTTTTATTGTTGTTCACTATTACCATTTTATTCAAGTGGCAATAGGTGGAGATTTTTATTTACACATTTTTATAGCAGTTTAGGGTAAATTGCACTTTTTTTTTTTAAGTAGTGCGATAATTTTTCATTATTGTAAAAATATATTAGAAACATAACACACTTAGGTAAATGAATAAAAATAATATAATAATATACATTTCAAATAAAAACAGTTTTTTATAAATAGTAAACATAAAAAGATATAATTTAAAATATATACCAGCAAAAATAATGTATTTAACTCTAATTAAAATAAGAGTAGGAAAAGTATTACACTTGAAAGGGGTTACATTTACTATTCCCACTTCAACTTAAATAAACTCAGGTAAAATATTGAACTTCAGATGAGTGAGTTAGATTAACTGTTCTCACTCCAATCTAATGGTTTGGATTTCGGAGGGAGGGGTTACATTTACTATTCCCACTCTTATTTAAGCAACCCAAGGAAAAAAGTTAGACTTCAGAGAGGCTACATTTACTATTCCACTCCAATCTAAGCAACAGTACGGAAAGTATTGGACTTCAGAAGGGTTGGACTTTCTATTCTCACTCTGATCTAGGCAACAGTAGGGAAGGTGTTGGATTTAGGAGGGATTAGAGTTTCTATACCCACCCCAGTATAAGCAACAGGTAGGGAAAGTGTTGGGCTCTGGACAGGTTAGATGTGCTACTCTCACTCCAATCTAAGTAACAGTAGGAAATGTGCTGGACTTCAGAGGGGTTCAATATACTATTTCCACTCCAGTCAAACCAGCAGTAAGGAAAGTGTTAAACATCTGAGCGGTCAAATTTACTATTTCAATTCCAACCTAAGCAAAAGCAGGGAAAGTGTTGAATTTCAGAGAGGTTAGATTTACTATTCCCACTACAATGTAAGCAAAGCTGGGAAAGTGTTGGACTTCAAAGGGATTATGTTTACTATTCACACCCCAATATATACAACAGAAGGAAAAGCATTGGACCTCAAAGGGGTTAGATTTACTATCCCCACTCCGATTAGGTAACAATAAGGAAAGTATTGGAATTGGATGGGCTAGATTTACTATTCCCACTCCAATCTAAGGAACAGTAGGGAAAGTGTTGGACTTCAAAAAGGTTACATATACAATTCCAACACAGTCATCAAAAAATATTTAAATACCTAAAAACATAAAATGAGTAACCATATTTAAACTAAAAAAATATTGTATATATTTAATAAAATGCTAAATTTGTTATAAATATACAGAATAAATGTATAAATAAATGAAATATTGAAGTATACATGCATAGAATTCACTTCTCTTGCTACTACTGAAAAAAAACACAAACACAAAGAAGATAAATTAAAATATAAATAAAACAATAATAAAATAAAAATAAAATAAATAAATGAAACATAAAAATGATAAATGTATACTTGTTTATAAATATTATTAACTATCTCTTACATAGCCTAAATTAAACAATTTTTCATTTAAAATAGTCAAGGAAAAAATATATAATGATTTATGAATTAAATATTTAAATAAAGAGAGCTATTTTAATTTAAATATTTCTCGCCGTATTCCCATACAAACCAAACACACTACTAAATTATGGATGACTAATCATACTATACAAAATATAAACTAGAAATCCAAAATTAAACCCAAATAAATGAAAGAACAATTAAACAATTAAACAATATTAACAAATTAAATTTTTAATTTACTTTATATTACTTCACATTAAAAAACAATTCTTTAAAATTCATTTAACTTCCCACCATATTCCCCTACAAACCCAATATCCTGCTACTAAATTATAAAATACTAATTACATTTTAAAAATTAAATAAAAAATTACAAACTATATTTAAAAGAAGACAAATATACTAATAGTACTATTATATATATATTTATTTAAAATCAATGTTTATTACAACTATATTAAAGTACACAATATTAATTACGACACTTTTCTTATAAACGATATTGTATACAATAAAACCTGTATTCTTACTTTTGATATTCTGTTCCACTATATTTTTGCAGTGGTGATATTTTTAACAACATATTTGTGTCACATGATATTTTGGAATCAATATTTTTTATTCACCATATTTAACATGTGCCCATTTTGAACACGTCCCTTTCCAAATGAAAGGTGTAGTTACACAACTATAAGTGATTTTATCTACTACGGCACAAAGGGACTACAAACCTAATTGTAAAAATTGTGCTTAAAACTATGTGCAAAATGCACACTGCTTAAAAACATGTTTTTCAACTTTGTGAACAACTCCTATCTTTAAAAGAGGCACATTTTAAGGTTTATTCTCACACAAAAACAGCTAGTGCATGACTATCAAATTGTCTTTCTCCATTCCTGAATAAAGGGCCCAATTAGGATGACGGTGAGACGCCACCGACAGCCCGTCGGTGGCGGTTCCACCACCATCGGACCCATCATATCCGCCTGCCATATTTCAATGGCGGGTGGATGGGTGGCGGTCGGAAAGACTGACCGCCATTCATCCGACGGGCTCCTTGAGCCCGCCGGTGCGGCGGAGGCGGCCGTATTCCCTACAGTGGTGGTGCCTACCAGGCACCACCATAGGGATTACGATGTCCCTTTCCGCCCGCCTGTTCATGCCGGTTAACCCGCCATGAACAGGCAGGCAGAAAGGGACTTTGGGGGACCGTTGCGGGTCACCCTTCCCCCCCCTCCGATGTGGGCACTGGGCGGCACCTATGGTGCCCCCTACATATCCCTGTACCACGTGGCAGGCACCACATGGTGCCTGCCACGTAGTGCAGGGATATGTACAGGGTGCATCTTTTGCATTGCGGCGGATGCTACAGCCAGCAGCACCCGCCGCAATGCAAAGAACACAGGGTGCGACCGCCTTGCTGGCGGTCGCACCGTAATCACCTATGGTGGGACCGCTGATGGCTAGTCGGTCAGTCCTGTTTCCGATATGGTACGTCCGCCCGCCATCCTAATCGGTCCCAAAGAATTCACCAGCCCCTCTTAGGAAGCCTAGTTGTATACCCCACACACACACCAATGTACAACATTTGGCCTCACTCCTCAAAAATGTTTTTGTTACCATTGCAAAAGACTCCTATACTTAAAGTAGGCACATTTTGAGGTTTTTATTCCCATGAAAAACACCTGCATGTCTGCCAAAGTGACTTTCTCTACTCTTACACAATGAGCATACCAGCTCACTTCAGGAATACAGTTTATAAGTTTGTATATCATTTGGCCTTCAAATAACAAGACCTTCAACGCTGAGAAGGTCTCTTGTAGTTGACTTGGGCACTTCTGAGAAGATGCCTTTTTCCATGAAAAAGGGTGTTGTACCACAAGCCCAAACTACCTTTCTCTACTCTTGTACAAAAAAACACAAGCCTTGTTTAAGAATATCTATTCTACACTCCAAATATAAAAGGTTGGTTCTCAAATGGATGTTTTAACTTTGTGAAGGTTTCCCATGTTTCAACTGGGCACATTTTGAGAATGTGTCTTTTCCCATTAAAAAGGTGGATGTACTACTGCCAAAATGATTTTTTCCTACTCTTGCACAAAAACAGCTAGACCCATTCTGGAAATCCACTTATAGAATTTGTGCTCCGAAACACAATAAATGTTTTAAGTTTGTTAAACAAGGTACATATATACAGGTATTTATAGAGTGTGAGCCTGGGTAACTAGAAAGAGCCCCAAGAGCAGGTAGAAGAAATACTTTGAGAGAAAGAAAAACTTTATGAGGAGAGGAAAATTACATTCTCGAATTATAGAGAAATAATAATAAAGATGTCAGTTCTTAAATCTATTTCTCTACTGTAATAATCCTAAAGGGTCAGAACGAATCAGCATAGGGAGTTTGTTGCAATCAAACCATACAGTTTTATCTTCCTTATGGAGACTAGAGTTCATAAGATGGTGGCTAGAAAAGAGAATGAGATCTCAGATACTTGGATTTTTAAGGAAGCATGGACCTTCCTGGCTGTACACAGTTTAACTTAGTTAATGTTGCGTTTGAAGTGGGATTACTAGATATGGGATCATTCCAGTCTATCTTTTGTGGTGGCTTGAGTACCACTATTATCACATCACATCATGTACAAATTCACGCCTGGGGGTATCTTGGTGCTGAATACCATATGTTTGTTGTCATCCAAGTAAATAGTACTTATTGTATGAACCTTGGAAGGATGAAAGGCTGAGTGGAAGCACCAGGATTCAAATACGTGTGAGAGAGGTCAGACATATCCCTCAAGTGGATTAATTAGTTTAATAAGCCACAAGACTAATATGATCTGTATGTGTTCTTCAACTTCCCTATCATTACACACATCACTGTGGAGACTTGAATATAACTGTAATCACACAATATCTCTGTGGGGACTTGATCACGACTATAATCACACACTATCTCTGTGCGCTATCCCTGTGCATCCCTATAATCACACACACACTCTCTGTGGGGACCTGTGCATCCCTATAATAACACTATCTTTGTGAGGACCTGGGCATGTCTATTATAACACTATCTCTGTGGGGACCTTGGCATGTCTATAATCGCACACTATCTCTGTGGGTACCTTGGCATGTCTATAATCATACATTATCTCTATGGGTACAATGTCTATAATGACACTATTTCTGTGGGGACCGGGGCATGTCTATAATCACACACTATCTCTGTGGAGACTTGTGCATCCCTATAAGCACACAATATCTCTGTGGGGACCTGTGTATCCCTATAATCACACACTATCTCTGTGAGGACATGGGCATGTCTTTAATCACACAGTATCTCTGTGGGAACCTGGGTATGTCTATAATCACACACATTCTCTTTGGAGACCATGGTAATACTATAGTCACACACCATCTCTGTGGGGACATGGACATCTTTATAATCACACACTATCTCTGTGGGGACCGGGGCATGTCTATAATCACACACTATCTCTGTGGGGACCTGGGCATGTCTATAATCACATACTATCACTTTAGGTACAGTGGTAATACTATAATCACACTATCTCTGTGGGGACCTAGGAAATACTGTAATAACACACTGTTTCTGCATGAACTGCAGCATGACAATCATTTTACACTATCTCTAGGGGTACTTGAACATGACTATAACCAAGCACTATATCTCTATGGGCCTGGGCAGTGCTATAATAATCAGACACTATCTTTTGGAGGATTTGACCATGACTATAATGACTTGCTATCTGTGTGGCAACCTGGGCATCACCCTAATGACACTATCTCATGTGACTTCAACATAACTATCATCACACACTATCTCTACAGAGAATTGAGCATTATTATAATCACACATCTCTGCGGGGGCTTTAACATAAATATAATCACACTCTGTCTATGGGGACTTGAGAGTGACTATAATTAAACACTATGGGGTCGATTCCGATTCGGGCCGGAAATCTCTCCGACCGAGCCGGACCCGGAGAGATTTCCGACCGAATCGGACCCGTGCAGTCCGACCGAACGAGTCCGATGCATTCGTATGCCACCGGACACGAGTCGAGTCGGACTCCCATTGAACTCAATGGGAGCCGGTCGTACAACGCGTACGCGGGCTCCCATTGCCTCAATGGGTGCGAGGCGGACAAGGGCGCCCCCTACAGCGAGTACGCCGCGAGCGCTCGCGGCGTACACGCACAGGTAGGGGGACCCATGGGTCCCCCCTGTGTGCGCCTCGCACGGGTGCGCGTACAGGGGGTCCGACACGGACCCCAAAGTACAGCTCCGACAGCGAGTTCGAGTCGGACGGCGCGAGTCGGTCGGAGCGGTCGAGGTGCGCATCGTACTTACCCGGCCGGAAAACGTCTCCATTGCGCGGTGCGAATCGTGTCCGAGCGAGTCGGTCGGAGCGGTACGATCCGGGTACGAGTCGGTCGGAGCGGTCGGGTCGCCCGGACGAGTCGGTCGGCGAATTCGCATCGTACTCGCTCGGCCGGACCCGCGTACGGTTCGGTCGGGAAACAGGGCTCCGAATCGGATCCGGTAAAGCCGAATCCTATTCGGAGCCCTACCGGCCGAGATCGGAATCGGCCCCTTTATCTGTAGGAACCTGGACATCAATATAATCATGCACTATCTCTGTGGGGGCTTGAAAATGACTATCACAACACACTCCCTATGTCAGCACTAGAACATTACTATAATCACATGCCATATCTTTGGGGACTATTATTGTACAACCATACCAAGACGATGGTTAAGTTAATGCAAAAAAACTAGGTATTCTCAACTTGACTTTCCCATCTCACACAAATTGCATGCTCTTTGGCCTCTACATTAATTTAACTATTCGTTGGATCCTTATCCCTTAATGTTTGTGAGAACTCAGCAATAGACTAGATATCTGTGAATCCCTTTCCATGGACTCTATGTACTATTGTTTTGTACTGAGAAATGCATTATCTGGATGCTCCTAGGAGAGAAAGAGCTATTCAAATATGCCTAAACTATCATGTAATATAGGTAAAGCACTGAAAAATAGCATTTAGCCATCTGTTTGTTAATGTATTCAATCACAAATGATAATTATTGAGTAAGTCCCCACAAGGATGGTAGCACGTGTTCAAGTCCCCACAAAGATGGTTCTGTGCGCGCGATTAAATAACAATATATTTGCAGATTTGAAGCAGGATCCTATATAATGAATTTTTTCTTAAGATTTTTCTGTTATTGGTATATTTTTAAAACATTGGGAAAGGTTAGTCCCCACAAGGCAGGTGTTCACACATAGTCCCCACAAGGATGGTAACGTGTGTGTGTGTGTGTGTAAAACTAGTGTTAGTTTAAACTTTTCTGTATTATAAAATCTCGAACGTATACACCCCTTTCAACCATATGTGTGCAGTTTAAAAGCATTTACATATGTGACTGTATTTTAATACAACTGAATGATACACTAATTATCCTCAGAAGGATGAAGGGCTGTGTAGGGAATAAACATACCGCCAGCAGGCGTTTAAACCAATACACTAGGTTACCCCCTATACTAACGTAATGGCCCACCCTCGACTAGTATTTGATGTCAAAATAAATATTTTTGTAGCATTCATTTAGGATCCAGGCATACGTGTTACGTTCTATCTACAGTCTCGTTGCAAAATAAACACATTTTAGATGTAATATCCTTCTCTTTTTGTGTCAATATGTACATTGTGTATGAAGCATTACAAGCGTTTTTATGATGTGAGCAAAGCCTCTATAGAAGCATAAGCAGTACAATTATTTGTTCAGGTTTTCACCTGCTTTGCGCTATAAATATTTCGGTAGCTCCTACCTGGATTAGTGAACAATACCCTTGAGGTATGCTGCATATTCTTTTGCACAGATGTCCAAGCTCCAAACCTTGCACATGAAACTCTTCATCTTCGGAACGGCGCACCAAGAGGAGCAAACATCCGCATTTCATCCTCAGTATCAGATAGGTTCAGGAGGATCTGTTTCAGCAAACTGGGTGCTGAAATGTATGTCTTGTGAAAATCCATCTTCACCTGAGCCAGACCCAGGACAAACAGAGGGGCCCAGCTCTGTTGCTCGAAGAGCTGTGTCCCCAAGTGGCAGCTGGTAAAAAGAGGGCAGGCTTTGAATGAAGGCCCTGGTCTGCAGGAGCACCTCCGAGGCCCTGTTGCAGGTGAGCTCCGCCGTTAGAGGACCCCCCCCACCTCATGTGCGCTCCGGACTCGACTGCGAGAGGCCACTGGCGCAGGCGCAGTGTGGCAACCCGTCTCAGCCAAAACGGACGCTGCTCGATATATCAACTATGTTTTCATCGTCTAGAGAGGGAATAAAACCACAGCTGAGGCTTTTTTGAGATGGCTCAATGGAATTAATCAATTCCTTTTCTTCACTGGGAATATGTCGAGTGAATCGTTGGCATTCTTGGAACTGGACATCAGAGCGGAAGGCAATGGCCTTCGGAGTAGCATCTACCATAAGCCCACCGATAGAAATAGCCTTTTGTCTTTTAAAAGCTTCCATCCCCGAGCTCTTCGGGAGAATCTGCCCTATGGGCAGTTCCTGCGGTTACGCAGGAACTGCTCTTCAATCACAGATTTCAAAAGGGAGGCGGATCTCCTGAGCAATAAATTGATGGAAAGAGACTATCCCAATTGGGCTATTCAGAGGGCTAAGAAAAGAGCCAGGAATAATAGTAGAGAAGTTCTACTAGAAACACATGCGAAAGAACACGGAGAGAGAAGTGTGTGTGTGTGTGTGTTACCACATATAATACCACCTCAAATATCATGAAGAAAGTGGTGACAAAGAACTGGCGTGTAATGGCCTTAACCAACCACTTCCTCTCTTTTCATTTAAGAAGAGTAACAGTATTAAGGACATTGTCAATACACGTCCCAGAATCCCACGACATCAGGAAAACAGAGAAGAGTTGAGGCGGGGTCTACCTGCGGCTACAGGCCATTATGCCTGTGGGTATTGTAAGGCTTGTTCCACCTCTATAAATGGCAAAAGTATAGATATTGGCCTGAGTTACCCAAAGGAACATAGAATTTTAACAACTTGTAACACAGACAGAGTCATTTACCTTTTGAAGTGCCCGTGTGCTCTCCAATATGTGGGTATGACGACCAGTCGGGTCAAAACCCACATATTGGAACATATGAGTACGATACGGTGCGGTAAAACCAACACAAAATTAACCGCACACTTTAAGGATTTGGGCAACACAGAAAAAGAACTAAGTTGGACAGTACTTGACAGATTCTTTATCCCACCGAATATAGTTGACATTTCCAACTTTTTATTGGTTAGGGAACAACGATGGGTAGATCGATTGAGAAGCAGCCACAGGGGTCTGAACGATGGTATTCCATGGTTCCAACTGTTTGGGATTATGAATAAATAATGGGATACTTAACCGAGTACATATATATAGCATTGCATGTTTCAGTCTGAAGATTACGAATACTACAAATAAATAAAGACAGTGAACACTGAGCTTTCCCACAAGAAATTCAGAAATTAATTGAGCGGTGTGTCAAAACAATAATGAGCTGACGTGTGTCAAAACAACTGAGAGATAAGATATAATGAGCTGATTACGAGAGGTGAACAGCTCGTTCGTTTGAATACTATTGAAATAAAAAACATTGCGGTATTCAAAAATGGCCGCCATAGAGAATGGTGAAGGGCGGATGTAGCAATAGGGAAGCTGCAAGAGTAACATCCAATGGGTATATTGTAGTCACTGAGAATAGAGCGGTACTTCACGATGGCCCTGGTGGATTACGACGGCATGTAAGACTAGCAGTAGTCTAGTGGTTAGAGTGACATCCCACACGTGAGCGTGCCCACGCGATAGACGCGTTAGGACGTTTAAAAAGCGAAGAGAAAACAGCACCGGTATCGTCGGTGGATTCAGAGTGGGACGAGAACTACACGTCGATCCTGGAGTAGTAAGTGGGGTTTTAAGCACTGAAAAGTAAACTCTTTTGGGCTACCGGACCTTGGGTGGCATAATGGAGGTATGAGTAATCCTGTATAACTACTGATATAACGTGGTGTATATATGCCCGTATAGAGAGGTATATGCACTGAGCAGTGCACGGGCGTATCTCGATTGCAAGATACGAGTGTCCGGTTCACTGTGATTGGAGCTAGCTGTCGTTTTTTGAGCAGTAGAAATGAGGGGCACAGAGCTTTTTAATGGACATTTAATAATGCTCAGAAGTATGAAGGCAGTCCTCCCTAATTCTGTGTTCCCATAGAGTGTGACGATTGGATCACGGTCCCGGGTTCAGCCAATAGCTGTGAAACTCTGGTAAGAAATTAGTGCATGTAAGATTCTTTATACACAGCTGTGGTGACATGATGGCAAGATTTAATGCAGATAATACGTCTTTAGGTTTACACTGACGTAAAGTTAATTAATGTGTGTTGGTCACAACCAAAATGGGGGGGCTATTAACATTTTTTGAATTCGTCCTTTATCCTAACCACACGAGTGTGATAGCTATATATTAATGATTAGGGTGGTGGTGGCTACCTTTTTTAAAGCACATGAGGGGTACTTAGGGTGTAGGGAAAATAACAAGGGAACTTGAATATTAGCTTGTTCTTTGTTTTTATTTTACAGTTATTCTGTTCCTCTGGGCGATTGCATAAGAGTGAGATATGGAGATTATCCAGTGACTAAGACCTGAATGTGGGTCTAGACCAAGAACGTTTTTAAGGGATCAATACCCTGACGAAGGCCGCTGTGACCCCTGGGGTCATACATTAAAGGCCGAAACATGTTGGTTCCTGCAAAGAGGATATAGGGGTACTGATTCCCCCGGTGTATCCTATATATTTTTAACCCTATCGAGGGTGACCAAAAATAAAGGTAACCTGGGTTCCCCTCAGATAGTTTTATCATTATTTTTGTTTTGCACTTTCTGATCCCTTCTTGAAGGAACTACTCTTCTCCTTCACCTGTATAATATTTTCTTTCCTCACCACTTTTCTGTACAAAACAATTGCGCTCCGCCCAGTGTGTTGGTCTGCACCTGGGCGTCAGATTCGGCCCAATGATGAAGCATGACACCGTAAGGTGTGTGAGGGTAGTACTAAGAAAGTAGATTTTTTTTCCCACGCCCCTTTCCCCTCCCCTTTGTTTAGATTGGGGTACAACAGCTCCCCACTCTTTTTAGTTTTTTTGTCCTTTTCTTTATAGTGAGTATATAGTTGTGGATGGGGAGTTAGAAAAGGCTCATTCCCTAGTCTCTCCTTTTTTGTGATTTTCGCTGCTCCAGCAGCGCCAGGATTGGCTTAGCAGGGATAGTCGCCGCCCATTAGGAGACCGAGGGCTGCAGCGTTGATCAACCCTCGGTCTCCTAATGCGCAGCCGCCAGCCAGAGCAAACACTAGTGCGCATGACTGGGCTGGTCGGAAAAATTCTCCGACCCAAACCCAACATGCGCATTTGTGAGTTGTGCACTCCACTCGACCACCCCCTGGCCTCCTGCAGTGCTGAGTCTGACAATGACATGTCAGTCAGCATGACGGCGGAGTCAACCTGCTGGCTGCCCCGCCCCACCCCTGTCTGTCTGCTAAAACTGTAAATGACTGCCTCCAGTGCCTCGGGAGTCGGACGCGGCCCGGGAGGTAATAATAGGCTATTATTACCGTTCTTTAGGGGCCAGAAATTACTTGTGGGTCAACGCCCCAGCGCCCTAATGGACGCACCGCCACTGCTCAGGAGTCAAGCAAAGATCTAGTGAACATCTCCTACACTCCAATAACTAAACATCAAAGGAGGGTATTGCCTAAGAGCACATCATTTGTCCTCACAAACAAAACAAATAAGTTGGAAATCGATGTTGCATTTTCCATATTCTTGAGGAAACTGCGTTTAAAATATTGTGTTATTAAACTAGAAACCAATGATTCTGATTCTAATGAAAGTATGCACAACAAATTTGTCACCATTGTCAAAACACCGGACAGTTTTGAAATATTGGCCAACAGTTATCGAAACAAACTGAAGTTGAATAAAAGGAATCAATATGATAACTTTAGCCACTAAGATTGGGGAGCCTTGAGGGAAATATCAGAACGGCAGACAAAGGAGTTGGCTTAGTAGTAATGCGCACAGAACATTACACAAGGAAAGTGAACTAACATGTAAATGATACCAGTGTTAGCATTAAATTGGGTGGTGATCATACTTTGAAATTTCAAAAGACCTTTAATCTGATAGTGAACAAAGGAATTAGCATGGAACGTAAACAAAACTAAATGACTTTTGCAAATGATACATCCCCGATGACCTAGGCTATGTTGCCTCAAGTACATCGGAATTTAACTAATCCTCCATTTCAGCCTATTGTGTTTGTATGCGGTTCCATTCATGAAAACATATACATTTTTAGAACCAATAGCATAAAGCGTGAGATCATATTTGAAAAAAACAGGTATGTTGACCACAATTTCAACTGTGAATCTTTCTGAGATGGATAATATAAAGTTGTGTACCACTGATTTAAATGCATTTTACACCTCAAAGCCACATTTAGAAGGAATGGCATAAGTGAAATGGGCACTGTTGAACTTTGAACACATTATGGTATTTGATTGAATGGTTACATTTTGCATTATAACAAAATTATTGGAACGACGATGGGTTTCTCCGGATCTCCCAGACACACTAACATCTTCATGACAATATTTGAGGAAGAATACATCTACAATGATACAGGATGAACAAATGGATTGATCAAGTATCTACATTATATTGATCACATTTTTGTTATTTTGTCAAGGCCTTTATGAGCTTTTAACACAGAACATCATGGACTTTAACAACTCAAATGCTCACATTAAATTCAGCCACAAAATGAATAACACAGAGCTAACCATTTTGGGTGTGCTTGTTCACTTGCAAAATGGTATTACTTGTACAGAGATTTTTCGCAAGCAGACAAGAAAAAAAAACAACATGTTGCATTTTCATAGTTCAATCAAAAATGGGGAGAGGTAGAGGTTAAGGTTAGGTTCACCCTCCTTACTGAATACAGTTCCACAACATCCGGAATACCGGAATAAGAAACCTAACCATAGGATGAACAGGGATTCCACTAAACGTGTGTGAAAAAACCCACTTTCCAGAAAGAAAACTTTTTTTCTAGAGTCCCCTTGATGGCTCAAAAATGCCATCCTCACCCACTAGGGTTGCCCCTAGGTGGCATGCTTCATCATTAGGGTCCTCATTCCGCTGCGGATTGAGACTTGCTGCAACTTGCGAAACTACGTAGGAGCACTAAGTTTTGAAAAAATGTGTGGTGGAGTGGGAAACAAAAAGTTTAAAAATACCTAGCTAGTGAGCTAATATTGTATTCCTGCTCCTAGTTGGTATGTTTAAAATCAGGGGTTAATAATAGGGAAAGACCTAACTTTAATGAGTATGGTGTCCCTAGTATTGGGTCGACATGTTTCGAGCTATCCCCTAAAAAGCTCTTCTTCAGGACCACACGAGGACCAGCCCCGTGCGTACCACTCCTAAGCAATCCTATGAATAGGAAACGATGAGGTGCCCACCTAATGTGTAAACACCTAATACTTAATACATACGGTTAAACACTGACACGATGCGGTCTCCAGGGGTGCCATTAGGTGATTTACCATGAGGTGCGCTTTGACTTAAGTGTGACTACAAGCCCCTCTACCCCTGCAGATCATGAGGCATATCTCTGCCTAAACAAAAATAAAGCATGTCAGTGTTTAACCGTATGTATTAAGTATTAGGTGTTTACATCCTACGTAGTTTCGCAAGTTGCAGCACGCCTCAATCCGCAGCGGATTGAAAGGACCCCAATGATGAAGCATGCCACCTAGGGGCAACCCTGCTGGGTGAGGGGACTCTAGAAAAGAAGTTCTCTTTCTGGAAAGAGGGTTTTTTCACACATTTAGTGGAATCCCTGTTCATCCTATGGTTAGGTTTCTTATTCCCGTATTCCGGATGTTGTGGAAAAGCATTTTCATAGTTTCCATTCAGACTCATTAAAGAAACATTTACCTTATTCACAATTTAAATGATTAAAGAGGATCACTTCTGAGTCAATGAGATTCAAGGAAATTAAAATCAAGCACACAAGTAGATTTCAAAAAGAGGATAGCCAAACGAAAACATCACACAAGCCACTGAACATGTCAATGGAAACATAAGACAGCAACTACTGAGTCAAGTCAGTTAGTCAAACGACAACAGCCACCACTCACGTTGTTTCAAAGCATTCGACTAGCAATATGCCTATCTAAAAGGATCATCAATAAAAGGTAGGAAATCCTACACATAACAGGATTTTGGAATGTTATACCAAGAACTACCTATTTTGCATAGCAACTATCCATGAATATCAGAGACAGTCACAAAGACATGCATAACAAATCAACCAGCAGGAGATCGAGTAGGTACTTTTCCTTTCAGTAACCGCATACATTGAAGTAATGTTATTTCGGATCAAGTTGTTCTCCATCCACACAATAGCAACAAGATTAAACTAAAGCAGCAAAGTGTTTGTAATACTAAAACAGTATTTCTTCATTAAAATGCTCATGTGGCCTTTTCTACGTAGACAAAACAGACAGAAAGCTTAAGCTATGCATCACAGAGCATAAAAGCAATACTGCCAAACCCAACAGTAGCTGTACATTTTCATGAACTCTGACAATGTCACACAACTAAGATTACAAATACTGGAAACAGTTGACTGCGTGGCAGGCATGGACATAAAGAAAACGTTCCTACAAAGAAAAATTATGTGGATGAGAGTTTTGGAAGCTATTCAAACGAAAGGTTTGAATGACAGAGTGGAAATGTAATTAATTTTGGTCTTATGTGCTGATTATCTTACTGAAATAAAAACTGTCATTTAAGTAGGTTCAAATCCAGTCTATATTATTTGCAAATATGATTGCAATGACGAATTCCATTCGTCACACATTAATATTTGAGCTATTACCACAATATCCATTTTGAGAATGGTACATATAGCATGTAGCATCTGCTATCTACTATTTGGTTAGTATGTACCGCGGCAAAACACTATGGGTGGTTAGCAGCCATTCTTATTACAAGATATATATATAGTTCTATATTAACTTTAGAATTACCTGGTATACATTGTAAGATGGCTGCTACTGCATTGGTCATTCTACAACACAGAGCACCACCCCCAACACACAGCACCACCCACAGTTTTTTTTCAACATTTAGTTTTTGAAAATATTATTTTTAACGCATATCATCTGATTTTAACAGAATGGTCAACCTGTACAGTGCTAACACGTTACAGGCGGTTAGCAGTTACTACAATAGGCAAGGTTTTGTCTTGTTTTCGGAATTAGGTAGCAAACACTAAGATGGCCAGTGTCCCGCCTGACTCTTTATAGTACTGTTAGCACCATGCAGTGTATCCTGTTTCACTGACCAGGCATCATTAATTACGTATCCTTTTTAAAAAAAATTTTTTTTAGAATCCTTAAATCCCATCCCAGATATTGGTAATCTTGTCATAGCTATAACTAGATTGATCACATCAAGATGGGCACTGTTCCAACTGGCCTCTGCTTGATAACGAAGATCATATCATATGATTGACATACACATGACATTTTATAAAAACATATAGGTGCCAAACTTACAGTGCAGTGCTGAGTGGTCGAGAGACGGTATATAGAACAAGTAGAGACGATCCTGTGCTAACACTGTGGCGGTCAAGACGAGTCAGGCATACTCACAAAAAGTACACATTTGTTTGATGTGAGTGAAGTTGCTTTCTATAACAGCACTAAATATGCAGAAAGCAGACTGTTTGGGGTTTTTTTTTAGTCAGGAGAATATCATGGCACATATGGGGTAACTGGATTGTGTACATCCACTCTTTTTTTTTTATTTTTATTTATTTTTTTAACAGCCAGCATGTCACGTTTTGATTGTTGCCAATTATGCATGCAGCAAAAAAACGTATCAAACTGAGTAAAGGTAATATAGCACCTACATAATTTAAGCATGGTTGTTGTGAAACGCATATATTTTACAATACAAATGCGCTAGGTGCACTTACAAGACAGCATAGTTAGAATTGGGTAGCAGATGGACGACTAGCAGTGGATATGGCACAGATAATGTTAGAGAAGCCATAAATACTGAATTGCACATTTAGTACTATGTTCTGGAGATCATGTAGAACATGTTGTGAAGTTACGTAATCACGTACGTATGGTTGGTGGAAAATTGTGACACTCCTTTATTGATAAGTGCGTATGTTTCCTTTTCGTTTAGTTTGTTAATTGTACTTTGGAGTAAATATAATTAAAGGAAACCTCTGAAGGAGCATTGAATGAAATGCACTGAGGAATGAAGACAATGAAAATAATTAAATGAACAATGTTCTAAGAGTTTTCATTGACAATTAATTAGCATTTTTACCATATTGTGATTTGAAATTACATGGAGTGAAAAATGTAACTTTGGTGAATAATAAAAACATTTCAAATGAAGACAATACAAGTTATGTTAAATTATTCAGCACAATTTCAGCATCATAAGTGGTGCATCTTAGAAACTGTGTTTTACAACAGCATACAAGTTCACAGCTACAGATATAACATAGCTCATGTGTAGTTATGATTAGTTTTCAGTTTCCACGGAAAGCACATTTTTTTGGGGGATAACTTTAGCACTGGTCAATGAACCTGTAAGAAACGTTCCTACAAAAACCTTCACCCAGTTTAGGCTCTGCATTGGAAACTTTGTCCAGATCAGTTAAATGGGGTAAAAAATAAATATAAGAGAGCAAAAAAAAGAGGCATTTTCAATTTTAACACCGATGGGAATTTTTGTTGTCCGATACAGAAAAAAAGCCTAACTTGGCTTGAAAGTAGAACTTTACACAAGTTAGTGCATTTGCTTGATGTGGTGTAAATCTGTTGATGGTTACTACTTTGTTAACAACAATTAACGCACTAGTGGTGATTCTGTTGTCAGAGCATATCTTCACTGCTATCGCCATGGAAAAGTTAGAATGCCTACAACTACAATACATGCTATTTGTTTGAACGTTTAATAAAAATGTTTGTAAAACAAACACCCACGGCACGAGCATGGTTGTTTATTTACATGTTTTATGTAACGTATTCACATTATTATGTATTAATTTGTGTGTATGGGGAAGTAGAGTCCTTAGTTTATATCACCACTTTTTATTTAATGAATGAATTCAGTCAAGACAAATCATGTGATCAAGACCCGGACAGGGTCGAAAAGTGTCAGTTTCGTTGCGGGAATAAAATTGTATTGCAAAGCATAACGACTGGTCGGAGTGGCTCGTTTGCACACCCCAGGAACGTAAGGAAGAAAACGCTTGTTGATATTTGGCAATGTTGAGACAACCGTGTATGAACCCCGGCTCGGTGGCTGGGAGTCCCAATGTCTCGAGCACAGCAACATAGCGATATTGGAAGGGACGCCCACCGGCTGCACGAAGAGGTTTAAACAGAGGACTGAAGGGTACCTACAGGGTGAGTCTGGCGTCAGAGGACGGTGGTGTTACCAGTGTTTGTGATCCTGTTTCTAATTACAATAGACTTTAAGCAGGCAGAGCCTGCAAAGGTATTAATCCTATACGCACACTCAGCCACTGTGTGTTTTGAAACAAAAGCAAAGGCGGAGGAGGACTTAAAAACATGGGAAGGATCGGCGTCAATGATTTTCAAACCAAAAGAAGGTATTATAAATAACGGTGCCAATTCAAGCCCCACACAGGGAGCCAACCTAACTGCCAAACAAAAGATATCATTATTAGAGAAACTATGGAGGAAAGATGTGAGAAGATGTTGGGATGCAACAAAACTGCAATACTTTTTTTTTTTTAACATTCTTTTTATTAATTGTGCTCAATATTTCACATTTCAATCTCATATTTTGATAATCTTTGCAAGTTACATATCTTCCATTTATTATGCATTTTACAATGTAGGTTACCCACTACCCCCCTCACCGTACCTCTACACTCTTCAGTTGCCCACTACATGCCATACATATGCTCTCCAGTTCCCCCAGATTTTTTCCCACTACTTCGGACACGCTCTGCTTAAATAGATTGTATACTCAGCTTGTTGACACCAATCCAGATCGGAGTCCCAGTCTGCCTCTCTGGGAGGGGCAACCGCTCCCCACTTTTAGCGATATTGAGTTTAGCGACCACTGCTGCCACTTTAAGCCATTGTGTCGTGTTTTTAGGCCAGACCTGTTAACTTTGAATTAGCAGTAGGAACCACACTGGGTCGGCTGGAACTTAAATTCCCATCACCTCCGCCATGATCTTCCCTATCCCCGCCAATACGTTTGCATCTTTGGCCATTCCCAGAGCAAGTGAAAAAAGGTACCTTCCCGACCACACCGTCTGTGGCACTGACCGGTTTCAATGTGTCCTATCTTGTGCAGTACGGTTCGGGGGTAATATACCCTGTGTGGGATCTTTAACTGAATTAGTCGAAATCTGGCCCGAACTGCAACCTCCCTTTGGTCCCTGAATAGCTTCTACCCATTCTTCGTCAACTAGTTTTCCCCAAGTCATTTTCCCAGTGGACTCTCAGTCCCCCAGTGGACTCTCAGTCCCCCTAGTGAGTCTGGTGAGTTAAGGATCTTTTTGTATATGACTGAAATGGCTTTGGAGGTCTGTGATTCTGTCAGCAGTCTGCCTTCTAGCGGCGAAGCTTTTGGAAGGGCAGTCCCCTCGTGGATGTAGCTCCTGAGAGCATGGCCCAGTTGAAGGTATCTCAACCATTCTCCGGGGCCCAGCTCGTACTCCTGCTGCAGAGTAGCAAATGTGATATAGGCTTGGCCCCTCCATACGTCTCCCAGTTTCTCCAGCCCCAATAACTCCCACTTGCTTAGATTACGTAATGTGCCCACTCTATGAAGTTGTTTGCTGTCCCATAGTGGGGTCATCTCCGTTAGTTTCCCCTCCCAGCCCAGGTGTTTAGTGGCTGCATACCATGCCCCCACCACTGTTTGTGTATGTGATGGGAGATTTTTGAGCCTTCCTTTATCATATAGGATGGAGTGGTACCCTCTAGGACCCATAGCTTCTCTATCCACCCTATAGGCTGGTTCCTCCCTGTCGTCAAAGACCCAGTCGTTAATGCATATTAATTGCGTGGCCCAGTAATACATTTTGACGTCTGGCACTGTTATTCCCCCCTCATACACTCCGTTTTGTAGTTTTCGAAGGGCTATCCGTGGGGGACCCCCGCTCCAGATTAGATTTCTCAATTCAGATTCTAGCCTTCGGAAGAAGTCTGGAAGTTTGTTGGGAGTATTTTCATGACATACAATAAACTGGGAAGGGTCATCATTTTGAAAAGTGCTGCTCGGCCCATTAGTGTAAGTGGGAGTGTTTTCCACTGTGTAACATCCGATACAAAGCGGGCTAGTTGTTTTCCTGCATTTCTGTTATAGAATTCCAGTGGGTCTCTAGTAATATAGATCCCTAAGTATTTAACCCCTCAAGTTCTATCTGTATCACGCATCGCTTTGTGAGTTCCGGGATACCTCCCGCTAGCGGAAATAGTCATGATTTATCCCAATTTATGCGATATCCTGAATAATCCCCGTATATACGAAAGATTTGGAGTATCCTGTCCACCGACTGCTTCGGCTTCCTAAAATAGAGCAGAATATCATCTGCATATAAGGAGATGCGTTCTTCCCATTCCACCCGTTGGTACCCCCCAGATCAAGGGGTCCCGCCGTACCCATGCTGCAAGGGGTACTAGGGCCAAAGCAAAGAGTAGGGGAGATAGCGGGCAACCATGCCTGGTTCCCTTTTGCAGTGTGAATGTATGTGAAATTGTTAAGTTTACTCCCACCCTTGCGAGGGGTTGACTATATAGGAGTTTCACCCATCCAATAAAGTTAGGCCCAAAGCCCAGGTGACCTAGTACTGCAAATAGGTAGTTCCATTCTACACTATCAAACGCCATTCTAGCATCTAGGGACAGTAGTGCCACTGGTTCCAACCCCCGATCGATGTGTGTAGGATGCCAAATAGCCGACGTAGGTTAAGTCTTGTACTTCTATGGAGCATAAATCCGGATTGATCGGAGTGCACTAGTGATGTAATGGCTGCCGCTAATCGTGTAGACAGGGCTTTAGCTAGGACCTTTGTCTCGTAGTTTATCAAAGATATTGGCCGATACGACCCACATTTTTTCTGGGGTTTGCCCTCCTTGGGGATTACTACCACTACTCCTACCCTCTGATCGGGTGGGAGAACCCTGTCCGTTTTGGCCTCTGTATACATTGCGAGTAAGTGTTCAGCTGACTTATCAAGCAGTAATTTAAAGAGTTCAACTGGCAGGCCATTTGGTCCTGCCGCCTTTCCGGATTGCAATGTGCGTGTCACGGTTTTTAGTTAGTCTACTGTTAAGTCGCTCTCCAACATTTCCCTATCTGCCTCCGATAGTGTCGGCATCCTTATGTCTCTCAGAAAGTCCCTACATTCCTCCTCAGTGTTTGCTAATGGGGAGGAGTATAATGATTGATGGTATTTAGCGAAAGCTTCCGCAATTTCTCTACCCGTCTTGCATCGTTGGCCTTCTTCGTCTATTATTCTAGGGACCCATTTACTTTCCGTTCTTTTCTTATCTAGCCATGCTAGTAGTTTATTCGCCTTGTCTCCCACATCGTACAGTCTATGCTGCTTGGCTCGTGCCAGAGTTCTGGCACTGTCCTCCATTATGTCTCTCAAATCCTTGTGCTTCCCTTGAAGTTTGTGTCTCATGTCAGAGTCGTCTGCCCCACCATCCCCCATTTGAGTTTTCAGGGCTGTGATTTCCTCCTGTAGGAGTAGGCATTTCAGATGTTGGTCTTTTCTTGTCGCTCCTATAAGGGCTTGACCTCTGATCACAGTTTTGAATGCTTCCCAGAGCATTACCTTCGATTCTACAGAACCTATATTTTCATCAAAGTATTGTTCCGCCCCTTTCCTAAGCGCAGTTTTGATTTTACAGTCTTTAAAATACCAGGGATCAATTGGGGGGGTGGGGGAGGGAGGGAGTCATCCTTCTGGGGTCCTTCTAAAACCACCTCCACTGGGGAGAGGTCCAAAACCCCTCGTGCTATGTGTGCTGCCCTCTGGACATCTCCCAGGGTAGCGGCTTGGGTGAGAATGTATCAAGTCTAGAGAGACTCCCATGGGATGCCGATGTATGTGTGTATTGCTTTATTCCAGGGTGCTGATGCCTCCAGACATCACACAGTCCCATGGTTCGAATGAACTCACTCCATGGGCCTAGCCTTCTCTCCGCCACCGCCCCCTCAGGGTGTCCAGTTCCTGCGAAACGATATCGTTCATGTCTCCTCCCATTATTATTCTGCCCTCGGGGATTGTTAGCAACAGAGGACCCAGTGCGTCAAAAGTCGTTGTTTGTAGGCCTGCCGGGGCATATACCGAGCACAGGTTTAGAGTCTTCCCCTCCCATTGGCCACTTACTGCTACATATCTACGTAATCGGTCAGACCATTGCTGTATTTGCGTGTATGGAAATGATGCTCTGCATATTATTCCGACCCCCCCTGGATCCGGAGTTGTAGCCTGCGTGTGCCATCAGCGTGCATCCATATCTATTCAGTGCCCTACACTGATTACCTAGGAGGTGGGTCTCCTGAATCAGCACTATGTCCGGTGCATGTTTTTTAATGAACTGTAGCACCATTGTTTGCTTTATACCGCTATTGAGGCCATTAACGTTCCAGGACCATATTTTGATGGACCCTTGTGGGGTATCAGGGGATGTCATTGGGAAGATCTTTTCTTTCCTCGCCTGGCCATCTCCATCTCAAACTGGGTCGTACATAACGTGGGTTATTGGCTTGCTTAGACATGTAACTTCTGTGTCTGTTCCTGAGCACTAATCAGAACTACATTAACACTACAACTATTCCCCTCTAACTCCCAACAACGTCCCTCCTCCCCCCTCCCTGCTACCCTGCAAAATAGGTTGCACATACCCAAACCGCAGAGCGCCTGTCGCCCGAAACCTTTAACTTTATCAACACTGTATTGGGGTGTCTCAGCCACTGAGATGCGTCACTAAATCTACTGCTTAAATGTAACCCTTTATACCTCCCATCGTAAAGTTGTCTAACTCTCTTGTTACTTCTTTTTATATATTTCCAATATTTCCAAATGAACTTATCTTTATGCAGCCATGTTGCCATTCGCCCCTCTTCTACTCATCAAGGATACGAGTCCCACCATGTTAAGCTTGCTGTATCTCCTGTGGTCCCCAAGTCCCCCCCCCCACCCCCTGAATGTTTGTTCGTTTTCTGTGTTTTTGTCCTTGGCCCATATCATTCCGATCCTGCTTTGTTCCTCCTCCTCTGCTGTTGGTTCCAGGATTACGCTCCTCTAGCCACTTCCAGACTTCATCCGGGTCAACAAAATGGCAGGTCTTACCATCCACTATGATTCTAAGCTTAGCTGGAAATAGCATCATGTACTTAAGGCCCCTATCGCGGAGTTCTCTCTTTGCCGCTTCGAAGCTCCTTCGCTGCCGCTGTCGCTGCACCTGCAGAGTGAAGTCCGGAAAAAAATCTAATTTGGATGTTTTCAAATTGAATCTCTCCTGTGGCTCTGGCCGCCTGGAGGATGACGTCACGTTCCCGATAATTGGAGAGTAGTGCAATTATTGTTCTTGGGGGGGGGGGGGGGACCCCCACCACTCTGACATTATTCCTTCTGGCTCTACCCTCCTGGTCTTCTAGTTTAAATCGCCATTGTCGTGGCTTGGTGAGTAAGCTTTTGTACTTGGGTCTCCAATCGTTTTGTCGTACATTGGAGGTGGGGGATTTGCGTTTAAGCAGTTGTGACCTTCTCTCGGAGGTTCGATAAATCTGTTCGGATTAGGTTCACTTCCACCATTACTGTGTATTTTTGGTTCCAAGGTGTCTTTCAAGTCACTAATGGCAGCCATTATAGCGCTCAGAGAGGGTTCAGCTGCTCCTCCAGTTTCCTCCGCTTGCGAGGGTTTCGGGGAGGCGTAATTGTCCATTTTGTTTGACTGTGTCACATTCTGTCCTTTAGGCTTCACCATTTCCCCTGTATTTACTTGAGAACTACTGGATTCCACTACTGTTATGTCACAAGGTGTCACCCAGTATGCTGGTTAGTGTGGCAAGGCCTTCGTTGGAGGGGGCCGCCACTTTCCGTTGCGCCTCCGGCACCCGCCAGGCCCCTCTCTCTGTACCACCTCGCGACTGCAGTCCCGCTCCCGTGTCTGTTTTATGGGATAGTTCCCGCATTGTAAGCTCCTCCTTGCTCTCCCTATCCTTTCGCTTTTGATGCAGCACAATCCGGTCAGTGGGTATTACTATTCCGTTTATCACCGGCTCGTGATAACCCACTACGGCCTTGTTTTCCACCGGGCAATTGATGAAGAGTTTCGTGGATAGGTTACTATATGGCGCTCTAGGCCAATACGCCTCGCAGGAGGTCTATTGGTGGCTATTCTGTACTTGCGCTCAGGCACCACCAATCCACCATACCCTCTGAGCCAGGGGCACCAACCCAGGCAAGCCTCCCCTTACCCGGTGGCGCAGGGCCATTCAAGAACAGGCCCCGGTCTCTGAGCCTTGTCGATCTGGTCCTGGGTTTCCTTAGACTCACTGCCATGCTTGAGCCGCCCCGGTTCCATGCACAATCCCTGGTGTTCGGCTCACTTCTCTTGATTTGGGATGGGGGCGTGGGAGGGCCCCCGGGGCCTAAGCGGGCCGCTTCTTCTCTGCAGGGCGCCTTATGTAGGCCGCCCGGGCCTTGCTATCTCCCCGAAGAGTTTCCGGGGACTCCTCCCAAGCCCTCTCTGGCGCTCATTGTTTCGTTCCCCCTCCGATCTAAATTCCTCCCCCCGGGGGGTATTCAAGAGTACTGTTCGTTGCTTCGGGCCGCAGCGCACTAGCCCCTGTAAAGCTCCGCCGCCTCTCACCACCTCTCGTTGCCTCACTCCGCCACTGCGGCTTTGGCTCTTCTCACACCAACCACTGGTCCTGGGCCGCTCCCGGTCCCGCCGCCGCCGCCCCATTGGATAACCGGGGTCCTCCGCCTCAACCTGCTCGGGACCCACTGCCGGCAAAATCCTTTCCGGCAGGCCTCACTGCAAGGGTTGCAGCGGGACCCGGCGCCGCCCTATCGTCACTCGTCGCTCTTCCATTCGGCGTTTCCAGCGATTTTGGGGACTCGGGACCTGCCCGTTGTCAGGGGCTTTCGTTTCTGTTCATTGATGGCTATGAGTTAGCCGGATGCCATGAAGATGGAGGGGTTACATTCGTTCAGTGTACGGAGCTCAGCTAGGAGCAGCCATCTTCGCTCGCGGCTAAGCCACGCCCACTGCAATAATACTTAAAAGTAGGATGCGTCCGAAGAGGATTAGAAATCTTTCATTATTCCCACTCTTTCCAACCCAAAGTTATTTGACAAATGGGCAGAGAATTCAAGCAAATGCTCAAAAGGGATGTTACAAATTTCGATCATATATAAAATGGGAAGAACATAAGGATTTAGCATGGAAGATCAATAAATTGCTGAAGGAATTAAAGAATGAATTGGATAAAAATTGGGTAACAATTGCATTCAAAGCAGTTGTGGAACGCATTCAAATTTTCGAGAAAGAGATAATCCAATGTAAACAAAGAAAATTTCAGAGGGATGAAAAGGACTATGAATCAGGACGTATTTTAACCTTTGCAATCAAAGTTTGACAAAGTAAGAATGCAGATAACCAAGGATAACACCATGTAATCAATGGATAGTAGCAGGGAGGATACAGCTACGGATGAGAGTTCTGATCTGGACGCTAATGATGAAGTGAGTGTGGTACATGTCAATTTATCATCTGTTTCCGAGGAATTCAGAATATTAAGTCAAGGCAACAAACAGTTAAATCAAACTTTTCAACAGAAAGGTCGAGGAAAAAGAAAACACAAGGAACGTAGACAAAGAAGAAAAGACAAGAAGAGCACCATAGGAAAACAGGGCAGAGGGAACAGGAAACAACAGAATAAGAGTTGTGAAGAAAAACAACGAACGGCAATTAATCCCTCTTTACGAAAGTTAACTGATACAGAGACTAAAGTGTTAAGATTGGGATTGTCTTTTGCTCAGATTCTCCAGTTGATTATGCACAAATGAAGATTGATTTGTTCATATTTGTATTTAAACTTTGTCAAGTACACGCAATGAGACAAACAAGAGTAGAAACCATCATGTTACCAACTATTGATCAAATCTGATCACTGATATAGAGATGTTAAACACACTATATGACTTGAGACATAGAACAGATATGGCTATAGCTGATGAGGGATGTGGCCCTTTTGATCCCAATTATAAGATGATGATACCTATTGAATTTGGCATAAAAACAGACCTAACGGTACAGACTAACTTTAAACCTAAATCTAAATATGTACAACAAATGACAAAAGATACATTTATATATTTCACTAATCGTTTGCTAAAGATCTGTTACAGTTAGTGAATTAAACTAAGGTCCATCAAAATTTAAATCAAGAAGAACGCAATTCCTTGATATCACTACAGATGGATGAAAATGTGATCATCAAACCATTTGATAAAGGTGGAAATATTGTACTAATGTCCAGGGACAAATATATTAATGAAGCATATAGGCAATTGAATAATAGTAAATGTTATCAGAAGGTAGACAAGCAATATTTTCAAGACCTACATAACAGATATCGTGACAAGCTTAAGTAATAGTACAACATGGTATTTTAATGAATGATACACCTATGATACCAGCTTATTACATAAAATACACAAAAATAAGGCAGATTCCCCAGGACAACTCATAAAAAAACAGCCTGTTTGAAAACACTTCGATTTATGTTGACCATTTTTAATTTCCTTTTGTACAAAATTTAGCACCTCATGTATACATACCAAGGATTTAATTGCCAAAATACAGAACATCAACTGTTTTGTCCTGGTATCCCTTGATATTAAAAGCTTGTATATAAGCATTCAACACACTTGGAATCAAAGCCTGCAAATATTTTTTGAGGGCAAGGGGGATCAATTTTGCTCGAAGATACCCACATGCTGTTAGAAATGATTAACATTTGTCTAAGTGAATTTTTTTAATGTTTTTTTTTTTGCCAAGTATTTTTATTAGCATTTTCTTAAGAGAAACACATTGCATGAATGTACATGTGAATTAGCATTGTTACATGTGCTTCCGATCTGCGGAACCATGGTCACAACTTCAATTTGAGAGTTTTCTAATACATAGTATAATTGCTGCCATACACGATGTCACCCAACCTTGCATGTCTTTTCACGAGGATATATCTCCTTCCCTTTTGTTGCCAGTGTGGTAACTACTGGTTATGGTATTGAACTACTAACTGGAGGGGGTCTAACTGGGGTAGTGTTCTTATATTGCGGGGTATATGAATCAGACAGGGTTTCGAGGCTACTGCCTGTCCTTCTTATGCTTATGGGTAATGTCATCGGGTCGGGAACCTGCCCAGCCATCGCCGTCTATCTGGTTGATCTAGTATGTGGGTGATTGCGTCGTCGTGCCCTGTTATGCCCTTGTAGTTGTGTGGGAACTATTGTGTGTGTTGCCAATCTGGGTCTGTGGTTGCGAGTTTATCGGGGTTTGTGGCAGGGTATCGGAATTGCCTGGTGTTGTTTGCGGTTTGAATTGATGTAGCAATAGGGTCCACTCCATGGATATGGGGTGCTTACGTATCCCCTTTACCTCCTCCTCCCGGAGCGTTTCCTCTTCCGCTGCTGCCCACTTGTTCACTGCTCCCACCCAGGCGGCTATCAGGGGTCCCCCAGGAGCTCGCCAGTGCATAGCTATGCCTCTTTTTGCTAATAGTGTGGCTAGCGAGGCGAAGCGAAGTGGAACTTTGTGCTGTTTCCGTCTCCGGAAGATACCAAGCGCGCAGGCCTCCCATGTGTCCATGTTAGGCAGACCCGTGAGTTAGTGGATAGTGTGCCAATAAGGACCTATTGTAGGGCAGGCCCAGAACATATGGTAAAAGTCTGCATCCAGTATTTGACATCTGGGGCAAAGAAACTGAGTGGATGGATAAAATCGCTGGAGTCGCGCTGGCGTTTGATACGCTCTGTGGAAAATGTAAAACTTTGTTCTTAAAGCGTGCGTTTCGGGAAATCTTTTTGGGATATTCTAGCGCCTGTACCCATTCCCTGTCGTGCAACTGGCGCCCAAACTCGTCCTCCCACTTTTCCCGCAGCACATCCAATGGTTTATTGAGAAGCTCCCGTATGGCTCTATAGAGCCAAGTGACCAGGTGTCAACCCGCCCCCATGTGCATGATTGCGTGAAGGACCGGGTGTGTTGTTGGTTCTCCCTCTGTAAGATCGTGTATTGAGCGGTAACTTTCTATGATTTGTCTGTGGAGTAGAAATTGGCCGGGAGGAAGATCATAGCCTTCCACCAGCTGGTGGAACGGTCGCAGTTGTCCGTCCTCGAAGAAGGATTCAATCTCAGTGAGGGAGTGTTCTGTCCATATGCGGAGCATATTGGTCGTGTAGTACTCCTCTCGTCTGGGCAAGCCTACCAACGGCAGTAAGTGAGAATACAGAGGCAGCCCCACGGACATTCTGTGTATCCTCTGCATGCATTTGCGAGCCACCGATACCTGTATCGGGTGCGTGCGTCGCGGTTTAGTGCCGGGCAGCAGCAAGAAGCAGAGTTCTGGTGTGGGCGTGGGGCCTGTTACTGCGTGGGTCTCCCCCATGTGTCTGCCCTCCGTCCAATAGGACAGCCACTGCAGTTGCGCCGCCAGAAAGTATGACTCAAAGGAGGGTGCGCCCAGTCCTCCCTGAGTGGTAGGCAGTTGTAACTTGGCCAGTGCTATTCTATGTCTGCCCGTTCCCCAGATTAGTGAGCTAAGTAACGAGTCTAAGTCCTTGAAAAAGGCTTGGGGTGGGATGATCGGTAAGTTCGTAAAGTGATACAAGAGACGTGGGACTATGATCATTTTTGCTAGGGCCACACGTCCTATTGGGGCTAAAGGAAGTGTCTTCCAGAATCCTACTGCTGACCTGATCCCGGCCAGCACTTTACGGTGATTGCCTTCGAACAGGTCAGATGGGGAGTGATACAGGTGAATCCCGAGGTATCGGGGGGCGCTCACGCTACATGTTATGCTCTGTTCCCCTATCTTAACGTCCTGAGGGGGAAGGTCCGGGTGCAGTGGGTAGACTGTGGACTTATCCCAATTCACTCTGAGCCCGGATGCCTCTGCGAACTCTTCTAGTGTCGTCCATATGGACGCCAGATCCGCGGTGATGTCACACACACATTAAAAGATCATCCGCTACATGGAGACACTATGTGTGGTGCCCGCTATGGGGATGCCCCACTCCTCCCCCTCCCGGCGTAACCGTATTGCAAGGGGCTCTACTGCTAGGGCGAACAGTAGGGGTGAGAGTGGGCAGCCTTGTCTCGTGCCTCTCTCCACTTGAAACACGGATGATATGTATTGTCCCATGCGTACACGCGAATTAAGTTTAGTGTATAAGAGACGTGTATATGCTAAAAGTGTCGGGCCTATCCCTGTTCGGTGCAGGACCGTGAATAAGTATGGCCACGTAAGAGTATCAAAGGCCTTCTCGAGATCTAAAATGAGACAGGCCGCTCTGGGGAATGTGGTCCTCGCCTGATCCTGCACATGGAATAATCGGCGCAGATTTTGGGAAGTGTTCCTCCCCGGGACGAATCCGCATTGGTCGGGATGGACCAATGGTTGCAGGATTTGCGTGTAGCGGTCCGCCAATATCTTCCCTAGTATCTTACAGTCGGCGGATAGCAATGTGATAGACGATATAAGGCCATCTGTTGTGGGTCCGGGTTTGGTTTCAGGAATGTAACTAAGACTGACTCCCTAAGGGATCCCGGGAGCTCACCCTTCTCCAGCACATCTGCGAACACCTCCACGAGGCGGGGGACCAGCTGGGGGGAGAAGGTCGGGTAATACTCCAGGGGGAAACCATCCAGCCCTGGTGCTTTGTTACGGGCCAGAGCATGGATTGCTTGGGTAATGTCTGTAGATTTGATCTCCGTGTCTAGTGCAGTTTTCTCTGCCGCTTCTATTTGTGGCAATGTCAATGGGTTGAGAAAGTCGTTTACTGCTCCCTGCCCGGCCCGTACTGGATTTCTGTATACTTTAGCATAGTACTGTTGGAATGTCTGAAGTATCTCTACTTGGGAGCGTACTAAAATACCGGTGGGATCAAGGATTTCCGTAATGGGTTTGATTTCAGTATCCTGTCAGGCTAGCCATGCTAGTAGTGTGCCTCTTTTATCCCTCTCCTTGTGTACCCTGGTTGCGTATGCCCTGAAGTTGTACTTGCGTAAGTCCGAGGCGGCTGCTGCATGGGCAGTTTTTGCTTCCGCTACCTGAGCTATGGTCGCCCTGCTCGCATCCTCCTTTTTTGTTAGGGTCGCTAGTGTCTGTTCAGCTTGTGCCATTGAGAGTTCCAGTGTCCTCTTTACCCCTGCTATTTGTTTTATGCATTCTCCCCGGGCTACTACCGTGAATGCATCCCATTCGATTAATGTGGATGTTGCGGTTCCCGCATTTGTAGAGAAATACTCTTGTATGCTGTGTGCCTGGTCGTGTTTAAAAACCTGGTCCCTTAGGCAGTCCCGTGGTAACCTCCAGGTGGGCACTGGGGGTGGGTGGGTCTCCAGTGTAGTCTTAACATATGGGCGTCGTGGTCGGATAGGACCCGGCCTAGGTAATCTACATACTGAATCTTGGGGATTAACGATGTTATGCATAGGAATCTATCTAGTCTTACCCGTAGATCGTGTAGGAAGGAGTGAAATGAGTATAGTCTGTCCTGCGGGTGGCGGTGTCTCCATGCGTCCGTGAGTGCCCAATGTTTTACCCATGTTTGATAACATTCCGTCTGCTTATAAGCGGGTGAGTGTGTGGGCGGAGGGTGGGAGCGATCTAGTGCAAGATTCAATACGCAGTTATAGTCGCCCCCCAATATCCATGGTATAGATGCGAATTGGGCTAGAACTCCTGTCAGGCGGTCCCAAAAACGGTCTTGTTCGGTGTTTGGGGCATATATGCTGCCCAACAGTACCGGCTGCCCATCAAGGAGGCCCTCTAAAAGTGCGTATCTCCCCTCTTTGTCCACCGCTCGGAGTTCCTGAAATGGGGTCCCTGGTCGGATCCAGATCAATGCCCCTCGTGCATAAGCGGAATATGAGGTGGCACATATGGTCCCCCGCCATCTAGCCCGTAGCTTGTCTATCTCCCGTATGGTTAAGTGTGTCTCTTGCAAGAGAACGATCTGTGGGTTTTGACGTTTGGTGTAGGAATAACCCGCATAGCGTTTACTCTGTGTATGAAGTCCTCTAACATTCAATGTCAGGAGACTAATATCTGTAGTCGTTACTCTGGGTGTCATGTCGTGGCTTCTGTGGGGGCTGGTGGGGCCGGTCCCGGCTGGGTCAGGGTGTCCGGTGTTTCCCAGTCGACGTAGTGTACCCGTAGATCGCGCAGAGCTACCTGTCTGTGTGATGTTGTGAGCCAGTAATGTAGGGGATTGTAAGGAGGGGAGGGTGAACTCAACCTGGGGATCACGTCCCAACTTTGGGAACCTACTGCACGTGGCGGTACGTCCAAACTAGACATACTATGTTAACGTTAATTCGTTGTAACCAAGGGGGGGATCGCGGCCTCTGGCGCCGGTGATATATATATTCTGGTCCGCCCTATGTGATCAATGTGTCATGTATGTATGGTGCCGGCTATTCTCGCCATCAATGTGTGTTGGAGCCCATCTGTAAAGTTATGGTGGGCTATCCTGAGTCCGCTCGGAGTGGTAGGGGGGGGATTGCGCGCGTGTTCTCGATCTCTCCCCTGGACTGTGATAGGGTGCGTACGGTGCATTACAGATCTTACCACAGCATAACGAACAAGTTACTTACCTCCGGTAACGTTATATCTGTAAGAAACATTAGTAGTGATAGATTCCTTACCTTAGACTATCCCCAGGCGTCAGACTGGATCCGGAAAGTTTTCGTCAGTAGTACCCCTGCGCGTCGGTAGGTGGTGTTGTTGTTGTGCAGCTCCGCGTCCGTCGTTGGCGTCGTGGTCGTGGAGACGACGTCGCGGGAGCTACTTAGACGCCGCCCACGCGCGCTGACCTCCGTTCTGTACACGACTTTCCGCGCCAGGAACGCAGAGCCATGCAAGATACTGACCACTGGTGCATTGAAACTAGGGCCCTGAAAGGGATGACCTTAACCATAGAAATCAGTTTGCAGAACGGGGATGATGGGTGGGGCGGTAAGGAATCTATCACTACTAATGTTTCTTACAGATATATCGTTACCGAAGGTAAGTAACTTGTTCATCTGAAAGAAACACATAGTGATAGATTCCTTACCTTAGAATAGATACCCCAGCAATACCAACCCCGGTGGTGGGTCTGCGAACCAAGATCACACCAGAAAGTCACGGAGAACAGAACGGCCAAAGAAGCCGTCTCTCCGGACTTGGCTGTCCAGGCAATAATGCTTAGTAAACGTGTGCAGCAAGGACCACGTGGCTGCCTGACAGATGTCTTGCAGGGGGACACCACGTCCCAATGCAGTAGTGGCTGCAGTAGCTCTGGTGGAGTGAGCACGCAGTCCCACCGGAGGTTCTTTTTTAGCCAAAGAGTAACAGGCTTTGATACACAAGACGACCCAGCGGGAGATAGTCCTCTTGTGTACCGCCCGACCTTTCTTGGTGCAAACGTTGCCAACAAAGAGTTGGTCGTCCACCCGGAACTGTTGCGTGCGGTTGAGATAAAATGAGCGCACGTTTTGGGTCCAGACGGTGGAGCCTCTCTTCCTCTCTGGAAGGATGCGGAGGTGGAAAGAAGATGGGCAAGGTAATAGTCTGCCCAATGTGAAAGGCCGTAACAACTTTTGGCAAAAAGGAAGGATGGGGCCTGAGCACAACCTTGTCCGGATGGACTGATAGGAAAGGAGGCTTACAAGAAAGAGCCTGGAGCTCACTCACTCGCCTAGCGGAGGTGATGGCCACCAGGAAAGCAGTCTTCAAGGTCAAGAGACGAAGAGGACAGTTGTGAAGGGGCTCAAAGGGAGCGCACATCAAGTATGTAAGAACCAGATTCAAGTCCCACTGTGGCATCACGAAAGGAATAGGAGGAAAAAGGTGCGTAATGCCTTTGAGAAATCTATTTACAACAGGGGACTTGAAAAGAGAGGGCTGATCAGGTAGCCTGAGAAAGGCCGAAATAGCAGAAAGATAGCCCTTTATAGTGCCCAGAGCAGAGCCCTGCTGGGCCAAGGAAAGAAGGAACAAAAGGACTTCTGAAAGAGGGGCAGAAAGGGGATCCACAGCCTTTGCTGTGCACCATGCCGCAAATTTGTTCCACCTGCAGGTGTATACCAACTTAGTGGAGGGACGCCTGGCTGCCAGAATGACATCACAAACTTCAGGAGGCAAGTCGAAAGGAATCAACTGCCGCCGCTCAAACTCCACGCAAAGAGGTGGAGGCTGGACAGGTTCGGGTGGAGGACCGTCCCCTGCTGCTGAGACAGAAGATCCTCCCGAAGAGGCAGTCTGATCGGAGGATTGATGCTCATACCGAGTAGCTCGGGATACCATACTCTTCGAGCCCAGTCCGGGGCCACAAGGATGACTTGTGCCCGGTCGCGCCTGATCTTCTTCAGCACTCTGGGCAGAAGTGGTATAGGCGGAAAGGCGTACAACAGACCACAACTCCACTCGCGACGAAAAGCGTCGCCGAGCGAGTGCCGCCTTGGAAATTCCAATGCGCAGAACTGATGACATTGCGCGTTCTCTTCGGTGGCGAATAGATCTAACCAAGGCTCTCCCCACTGCTGAAAGAGACCTTGCACCACCTCCGAGTGAAGACACCATTCGTGATCCAGCATGCACCTGCGGCTGAGTTCGTCCGCCCTGGCGTTCAGAGAACCTGCCAGGTGTTGAACCACCAGGGACATGCCCTGATGTTCCAGCCAAGTCCAGAGACGCAGAGCCTCCTGACATAGGGTCCACAACCCCACCCTGCCTTGCTTGTTGCAGTACCACATGGCGGTGGTGCTGTCTGTGAACACCTG
This sequence comes from Calotriton arnoldi, assembly GCA_963921515.1. Lineage (NCBI taxonomy): Eukaryota > Metazoa > Chordata > Amphibia > Caudata > Salamandridae > Calotriton > Calotriton arnoldi. Next base: position 606,000 of record CAWUFW010008952.1, on the reverse strand, counting down.
CACTACTCTCCCCTTGACAGAGGGAAGGAATGCCTTCAGTGCAAGCCGTATCGCCCAAAGCTCCAGAAGGTTGATATGGAGCTTGGACTCCGCCGGAGACCAGAGGCCTCTGATCTCCGCCTCTCCCATGTGGCCGCCCCATCCCAGGAGGGACGCATCCGTCACCACTGTAAACTCCGGTTGGGGAAGGGAGAGGGATCTGCCGTCGACCCAATGCCGGTTCGTGAGCCACCACTGCAACTGTCATGCAGTGCCCTCCGAGATCTGGACGTGATCGGACAGGTTCCCCTGATGCTGCGCCCACTGGAGCTTCAGGTCCCACTGCAGAGCCCGCATATGCCATCTGGCATGATCGATCAGTAGGATGCAGGAGGCCCAGCAGCCTCAGAGTCACTCTGACCGAAACCCGGGACAAGGGCTGAAAGATCGTAATCAGAGCCCGAATATCCCAGACTCGCTGTTCGGGGGGGATAGACCCGAAACTGCACCATGTCCAGAACCGCTCCGATAAAGAGGAGCTTCTGAGAGGGAATCAGGTGCGACTTCGGCACGTTGATGGAGAACCCCAGCAAGTGCAGGAGGTCGGCCGTAGTCTGGAGGTGGGAGACGACTGCCTGGGGCGAGCCCACCTTCATCAACCAGTCGTCGAGATAGGGGAAGACTGAAACCCCTGATCTGCGCAGATGAGCTGCGACCACCGCCATCACTTTCGTGAACACCCGAGGGGCGCTGGTAAGGCCAAAAGGGAGCACGGTGAACTGAAAGTGCTCGTGGCCTACCGTGAACCGCAGGTAACGCCGGTGGGCTTGCAGGACTGGGATGTGGAAATAGGCATCCTGCAAGTCTAGCGCTACCATCCAGTCTTGTGGATCGAGAGCAGACAAGACCTGAGCCAGAGTGAGCATCTTAAACTTCTCTTTGTGGTGGAAGCGATTGACGTTCCGGAGGTCTAAGATAGGACGCAGGCCCTTGTCTTTCTTGGGTACCAGAAAGTAGTGGGAATAGCAACCACGACCTACTTCTGGCGTCGGAACGCGCTCGATGGCCCCCTTGGCCAGGAGGGCCGCAACTTCCTGCTGAAGAAGCACCAAGTGATCCCCCGACATGCGGTGGTACTGAGGTGGCATGGCTGAAGGGGTAGTCTCGAAGGGGAGGGAGTAGCCCCTCCGGACTATCTCTAAAACCCACCTGTCCGAAGTGATGGTGCACCAGTGGGGGAGGTGATGTTGAAGCCTGCCACCCACTGGCGTTTGACGGGCCTGAAAGTTCGGACTAGGAAGGTTTGGAGGCAGTGGTAGCCGGGGTGGAGGTAAACTGACCCGCCCGCTGGCCCCTTGGTCCGCCGCGGTGGAACCCGCGGCCACGCTGGGATGGCTGCGCAGGCCTGTGGCTCTGTTGCGAACGCTGCGGGGCGCCCCTTCCGGTGCCACGAAAGGAGCAAAAAGCAGAAGGCGGAGGAGGGCGGACTGCAGAGAGTCCCAAGGACTTGGCCGTAGCCCGTGAGTCCTTAAACCGCTCCAACGCGCTGTCCGCTTTGTCGCCGAAGAGGCGACGGCCATCAAAGGGCATGTCCATAAGTGTGTTTTGGACATCCCCCGAAAATCCAGTTGTCCTCAACCAGGCGCGGCGTTGAACCGCCACCGTCGTTGCAATCGATCTGCCCAGTGAGTCGGCGGTGTCTAGGCCACAGCGAATCATTAACTTAGCTGCATCTCTCCCCTCTGCAGCAGCGTGGGAGAGAGCTATCCGGGCCTCCTCCAGACACTGGGGCAGCACTTGCGCCACCGTATCCCACAGAGTGTGGGAATAACGGCCCAAGAGGCATGCGGTGTTCACGGACCGCAGCGCAGAACTGGTGGAAGAAAAAAATCTTCTTCCCGAACTGATCCAGTTTCTTGGATTCCCTATCCGGTGGTGCGGAAGGGAAGGCGGTCAGGGAAGCAGAGGCTTGGACAACCAAGCTCTCGGGGGTGGGATGTTGGGAGAGGAAAATGGGGTCACCCGGAGCCGGGCGATGGCTTCGGGCCACGTTCCTATCCACAGGAGTCCCTGTGGTGGGCCTGGACCAAGTGCCCAAAAGAACGTCAGAAAGGGCTTCATTGAAGGGAAGCAGCGGCTCCGCAGAAGTAGCTGCTGGCTGAAGCACCTCTGTCAGGAGGTTAGTCCTGACGGCCACAGTAGGGAGCACGAGGTGTAGGGCCTCGGCCTCCCTACGGAACACCACAGCATAACTAGCACCCTCCTCCGTAGCCACGGTAGGAGGAGACAGCATGCCAAGGTCTGGTGAGGTATCCAGACCACTGGCGTCCCCCAACTCCTCAGACCAGTCCTGTTCAGACTTGCAAGCAGCTGCAAGAGGGTCCTCAGACCCCTCCCAGTCCTCCCCTACCTCCTCAGGCTGTTCAACAGGCCTAAAATAACGAGCAGGGACATGAGGATAGAAATCCCCGAGCAAAGTCGAGAACGGCATCGATCGACGCCACGTCCACTTCGGGTCTGAAACCGGGGTCGACGTCGTACCGAGGAGCGGGCGGCGTCAGAAGTGGTGCCGGTGGGGTCGGTGGAGGTGTTATAAGATCAACCGGCGTCGACCGGGATCCAGGCCTGGATCCAGGGGGGTCCTGCGGCGCCGAGGCCGGAGCCGACAGCGACGCCGGGGCCGGAGCCGCCAGCGAGGAAAGGCAAGGACCCCCAGTCGGGACCGCGGGGCCCGAATGTGCACCAGCGGGACCCGACGGCCCAAAGAGGCGAGCCATGGCAGACAGGAATTCCTGTATTTGGGCCGGAGTCGCCGACGGACCCGGGAAGGGCAGGTAGGCCGGCGGCGACTGCACAGGCTCCGCCGGAGCCGTGGGGGAGGCACCACCCGCACCCTCAGCCGCGTCGCGCAACCGGCAAGGGGAAGTCGGAGAACGATGGCGTTTCTTCGACTTCTTGTGCTTCGCCAGACCTGACCCCGAGTGCGAAGACTTGGATCCCGAAGACTGATGGTGATGACTCCGCGCACGGTCCCTCGACCTCCCACGGGACCAGGACCTCGAACGGCGCGGGGCCGACTGCCGGGCTTCCAGCAACTTTCGGGACCACTCCCACAAAGTCTTCGGTGCCATGGCCCGGCAGTCGGGGCACGACTTGTGGTCGTGGTCGCGCCCCAGGCAGAAAAGACACACACGGTGCGGGTCCGTCACCGACATCATACGGTGACAGTCCCCGCAGGACTTAACACCGGGCATCCTAACTGCACCAGGAGTCGAAGACTCGATGAAAAATAGAGACAAAAAGCCTCAAAAAGTCAGTCAAAAATTGACTGGGGGTTCCTGCTCTTCCCGGATCTGTGCTTGCTGGTGCGGAAAAAGAAAGAACTGACGTCAGCGCGCGTGGGCGGCGTCCAAGTAGCGCCCGCGACGTCATCTCGGTGACCACGATGCAGACTGACGCGGAGCCGCATGACGCTACCTACCGACGCGCAGGGGTACTGCTGACGAAAACTTTCCGGATCCAGTCTGACGCCTGGGGATATTCCAAGGTAAGGAATCTATGACTGTTTCTTTCAGATAAGCTACTTAAATGAAAGTGTCCGCAGTCTGTGGGGTCACCTCTGGCGGGGTAACCGAGCCGTCCCTGGATGTGGCGGTGTCGTCTACTTCGTCTTCGGAGGTGAAGATGTGAGGGCCCCTCTCTCCGTCCGAGCTTCCCCCTGTTGGTCCTATTTCCGCCGCCGCTTGTAGGGCTCTCAGACGTTCTTCAACGATTTGTTCAGGGTTTGGGGGGCCCCTCCCTGACGTCTCTGAGCAGGATGCGGTCTGTCCTTGGGTCACTCTGTTCGATTGATGAGGTCTGCCTTTGGGGCCTCGGTTGTCGTGATTGGCTCGGAGTTTCCCTGTTTGTAGATGCTGTTCCGCCCAGTCATAAGCGTCCTTGGGAGACGTAAAGAAGCTGGTGCGTCCATCATGCATTATTTTAAGCAGTGCCAGGAAGAGGAGGGAGTATTGTATCCCCTTTTTCCGAAGCGACCGTTTGACTTCCAGGAACGTTGCTCGTTGCCCCGTGCGGGAATAATCCGGGATCAGCATGACTGTCTTATCTTCGACCTGTATGGGTCTTTTTTGTCGGGCCGCTCGGAGCACCGCATCCCTATCACGAAAGTGCAGGAGTTTTAGCAGGAGTGGCCGAGGCGGATTTCGAGGCGGATGCCTCCGGGCTGGCACCCTATGTGCCCTTTCCACAGAGAAGTATGGAGTCTGTTCTGTGACCGGGGTGAATGACTTGAGCCATGACTCCACATACTCAACAGGGTTAGGATCTTCCACTCCTTTCGGCAGGTTGACCACCCGGATGTTGCAGCGCCGGGAGCGGCCTTCTAAATCGTCCGTCTTTTCCTCTAGGGTCTTGACCCTGCGTTGAAGTTCAGTCAGGGTTTCCTGGTGAGATTTTATTTGAGGTTCTATGTTCTTGAGAGCCTGGTCTCCTCGCATCACTTTATCCGACAATTTCCGATGGTCGTCTCTAAGCAGATTGAAGTCTGTGGCTAGTGCTCCAAATCTGTCCTCCATCGTTATTCGCGAGTGTTCAATTGCCGCCAAAACTTTGTCCAGTTTGTCGGACATGGATGCTGATGTTGCGTCGTCCTCTTCTGTTCCGGAATGTTTCGAGGACGGGGAGGATGGTCTTGTGTGGGCTGGTGTCTGCGGGTTCCCGACTACGCGCCGTCTACCCATGCTGAAGGGGATCCGGGGATGTGCCTATTGGCGATGCCCTGCCTCCCTTGTTCGCTCTGCGGCGTCAACGCGCCTATCCTTATGGTGCGTTCTCCCCTCGGCGCTTGGAGGGTTCACAGCTTCCCTCTTCTTTGTGATGGCTCCGCCGCCCTGCCGTTGCGTTCTTTCTCCGTCATGCGACCCTAGTCAGCCCATGCGCCGCGCCTCGGGTCCTGGCGCCGAGTACCGTGTCCTTCTCAGCGAGACCGTAGGTCAAGAAGGATGGGGGGCGGTCGCAGCCCCCGTGCCTCTGTTAGTCCGATTGTGGGGGGGCCCCCTGTGTTGCGAGCGGTGAGGGGGAGAGGGGGGGAAAAAAAGAAAAAAAAATCGCACCGCGTCCTTGTTGGTGATCAGGCGGTTGGGGGGGCACACTGGGCGTGATGTGGCCCCCAGTGACGCGGGGCGCAGGGAATACCACCGTCCCTGTGTCGGCTTGAGGGGTCCAGTGCTCGTGTGGTAGTGTAGGGCCCTCTGCCTTCTTATCTTATGCCAGCCCGCTCCTGGGTGGGGATACTCAATGCCTCTAGCACGGACTATGCGCTCTGCGGGGTCTTCCTCACCATCGGGCCCCTTTCCTGTGCTCCTTGCGTTGGGGCTCAGAGTCGGTGGGCCAGTAGCTATGGCGTCTTCACTGTGTGGGCTCGCAGCCCTTTAGTGGGAGTCCGATTGAGCTGCGTGGTTGGGGGCCGTTCCTCGCTATCGCGCGCAGGTAGTGTGCGATCCCTTTAACCAGCAATCTCCCCCATGCACCTGGACCCGGGGTGGTGAGCCGCCGCCGTTTCTTCCACCTCAGGACCTCTTATGTTGCAGCAGGGGTGTCACAGCTCCGGTCCCGTACCTCCGGGCGCCGCCATCTTATGGGTCAGACCTCTACTGCCTTCGGGCTGCTCGCCGGGTGGTACTTGCCGCCGTTACCGGGTGGTTCCCCAGCGATCTGCTGGCTTTGCTCCGCTCCTGCCCTCGAGGTCGGCGCTGTCTCTCTTCAGTGTGGGTTACGGGTCTTTTCGTCGCTGTGGTGGGGATCTAGTTGCTGGACGCCACCATTTTGTCACGGTCTGCCCGCTAGCCGGTCCCGGGCCGATTCTGCGCCCCCGTCGCTCCGATCCTGTCTGTGGTAAGTGCAGGGGCTCCTCGTCTCCTAGACTGCCCTGTCCCGGCAATCTGGGGTCGCCGGCACCTGGAACTGTCTCTTGCTCGGGCCGTCGGACGAAGCTCTATTCGAACACGTCCGCCAGCGCGGCTGCCTAAGCCACGCCCCCGTGATTTTTTTTTATGTTTAATAGTGAATATTTCAAACAACTACATGACACAGCAATGGGCACCTGCTTCGCCACAGCTTTTCCGATATGGTAATGGACTAGGGAGAGGAGCAGGAGCTCTGGTCCACAAAACTAGAACATCTCACAAAGTGGTATTGTGGTTGAGATACATCGACGATGAGTTTTGCATTTGGAAAGAAGATGACATTGAAGAGGAACAGTTCTTAATGGTCCTAAATCAAAATGTAATTAATTTACATTTTACAATATACTATAGTAGAGCAACTGAAGAATGTTTAGATTTGAAATTAGAAGTTAATCAATCACTAGAAACAAGACTATTTAGAAGACTATGGCAGGAAATTCGATCTTGCATGCCATGAGTAATCATCCCCCAAACTTTAGGTGGAGTAATCCCTATAGTGAATTTTTAAGAGCTAAACTGAATTGTAGCTTAAAAGAAAGTTATAAAGTTATCAGGAATGATATGACACGGATTCAAGGTGACAGGATACCCTGATAAAATGCTGAAACGGGCTAAAGAGAGGGCAGATAAGGTGAATAGAGAAGTGATTCTATATGGATCGAATTGAGAAGAAAACAAAGAGCAAAATACAGAACCCATCCATTTCTTAACCTATACTTGACAAGAAGGAACATTCAGAGTTATCCTGAGTAGAAGGTGGGACATTCTATTACAAGACCCTGAAAGAAGTCATTAATGAGAAGCCAGCTATATCCTTTAAGAGAAACACCTTACTTTGAGACATGTTGGTGCATAATTTTTTGACCCCCCAAGGAAATCAGTTGGCTGAAACCACCAATAGGCTTCAATAGATGTGGGCAATGCACAGCATGCAAGTTTAGTCCCAGCAGAAAAGATTTTGAGTTGACTCGAATCAAAAAGAAGAGTAAGATCAATAAGAGCATCACAGATCACGTGGTATACGTTATCACCTGCCCATGTGGAAAATGGTACATTGGAAGTACTATTTTTCCGGTCAAACAACACATACTTGAACACATTAGGGCCATTACCAACTGTGATACAAAGTATAGCTCAGCCCGCCATTTTAACGCAGCTCATGGGGGTGACTAGAAAACAATTAAATATTTTGGAATGGATTATGTACCTAAACACAAAGGGGAGGCGATAGAGTAATGTACCTTCGTAGAATAAAATCTAAATATATTTTAGAGGCAGGATGTTGGAACCCATTAGGGATGAATATGGATGAGGAATTATTTGTACATCTATGACTGAAGTAGGAAAATTAAGCCCTGTGTTCCATTTGCAATAGAGTGCTTTTCTTATAATGTAAATAGTGATGTTTTTAACGACCAAGTTTCTTCCCTTCAGTAAAGATATATCTGTAAGAAACATATATTAGTATGGATTCTTTTCCTTAGAATTACCCCCAGGCTTCAGACTGGATCTGGAGAATTTTTCTTCATCAGTGCCCCTGCACGTCGGTCGACTCCGCGTTTGTCGTTGGCGTCGTGATCGCCGGCATGACATCGCGGTATCTACTTAGATGCCGCCCCTGCGCTCTGACGTCAGTTCTTTACCCGACATTCCACGCCAGAAGCGCAGAGCCATGCAAGACACTGACCACTTGTGCACAAAACTAGGGCCCTGAAAGGGAGTCCCTTACCTTAGAAGTCAGTTTGCAGAACGGGGAGGATGGGTGGGGTGGTAAGGAATCCATAACTAATATATGTCTTACAGATATATCGTTACCAAAGGGAAGCAACTTGTTCATCTGAAAGAGACTATTAGTTATGGATTCCTTACCTTAGAATTGATACTCTAGCAATACAAACCCCGGAGATGGGTCTGCGAACTAAGTTCACACCAGAAAGTCTTGGAGAAATGAATGGCCAAAGAAGCCGTCTCACCGGACTTGGCTGTCCAGGCAGTAATGCTTAGTGAACGTGTGCAATGAAGCCCACGTGGCTGCCTGGCAGATGTCATGAAGGGGGACTCCACGTCCCAAAGCAGTAGTGGCTGCCGTCGCCCTGGTGGAATGAGCGCGCAATCCAACTGGAGGTTCCTTTTTCGCTAAAGAATAACAAATTTTAATGCAAAGAACGGCCCAACGAGAGATGGGTCGTTTTTGCACGGCCCGACCTTTCTTGGCCCCCACATAGCCAACAAAGAGCTGATCATCCACCCGGAACTGTTTTGTGCGATCCAGATAGAATGAAAGCGCACGTTTTGGATCCAGACGGTGGAGCCTCTCCTCCTCTTTAGAAGGATGCGGGGGCGGGAAGAAGGTGGGCAAAGTGATGGTCTGTCCTATATGGAAAGAGGTAACCACTTTGGGAAGAAAAGAAGGTCTAGTGCGAAGGACAACCTTGTCCGGATGAACAGCCAGGAAAGGAGGTTTAGAAGAAAGAACCTGAAGCTCACTCACCCTGCGAGCAGAGGTATTGGCAACCAAAAAGGCAGTTTGGAGAGTTAATAGTCTGAGAGGACAATTATGTAGCGGCTCGAAAGGAGCGCACATAAGTTAAGTCAGAACAAGGTTCAAGTCCCACTGGGGCATTACGAAAGGAAAAGGAGGAAACAGGTGAGTAATGCCCTTAAGGAAGCGATTTACAATAGGGGGCTTGAAAAGAGAGGGCTGATCAGGAAGGCGTAGAAAGGCTGAAATGGCCAAAAGATAGCCTTTAAAGTGCCCAGAGCAGAGCCCTCCTGGGCCAAAGAAAGAATGAAGAGGAGAACCTCTGAAAGAGGGGCAGAAAGGGGATCCACAGCCTTTGCTGTGCGCTATGCCAAAAATTTGCTCCATTTACAGGCGTATACAGTTTTGGTGGAGGGACGCCTGGCTGCCAAGATAACATTACAGACTTCGAGAGGAAGGTCGAAAGCGGTCAACTGTCGCCGCTCAATCTCCACGCAAGGAGGTGGAGGCTGGACAGGTTCAGGTGAAGGACTGTCCCCTGCTGCTGCGACAGAAGATCCTCCCGAAGAGGCAGTCTGATCGGGGGATCGATGGCCATGTTCAAGAGCTCGAGATACCAGACTCTTCGCGCCCAGTCCGGAGCCACAAGAATGACTTGGGCCCGGTTGCGCTTGATCTTCTTCAGCACTCTGGGCAGAAGTGGTATAGGTGAAAGGTATAGAAAACCGCAACTCCACTCGCAACGAAAAGCATTGCCTAGTGAGTGCCGCCTTGGAAATTCCAAAGCGCAGAACTGCTGACATTGCGCGTTCTCTTTGGTGGCGAATAGATCTAACCAAGGCTCTCCCCACTGCCGAAAGAGACCTTGCACCACCTCCGAGTGAAAAGACCATTCGTGATCCATCATGCGCCGGCGGCTGAGTTCATCCGCCCTGGCGTTCAGGGAACCAGCCAGGTGTTGAACCACCAGGGACATGCCCTGATGTTCCAGCCATTTCCAGAGACGAAGGGCCTCCTGGCAGAGGGTCCGCGACCCCACCCCACCCTGTTTTTTGCAATACCACATAGCGGTGGTGTTGTCCGTGAACACCTGCACTACTCTTCCTTTGACAGAAGGAAAGAATGCCTTTAGTGCAAGACGAATCGCCCGGAGCTCCAGAAGGTTGATGTGGAGCCTCTGATCTCTGCCTCCCTCATGTGGCCGCCCCACCCCAGAAGCGATGCATCTGTCACCACTGTGAACTCTAGTTGGGGTAGGGAGAGGGATCTGCCGTTGACCCAATTCTGGTTCGTTAGCCACCACTGCAATTGTTGAGCAGTGCCCTCCGACATCTGGACGCAATCGGAAAGATTCCCCTGAGGCTGTGCCCACTGGAACTTCAGGTCCCACTATAGAGCCCGCATATGCCACCTGGCATAGTCCACCAGCAGGATGCAGGAGGCTATGAGGCCCAGCAGCCTCAGGGTCATTTTGACTGAAACCCGGGATAGAGGCTGAAAGATCTGAATCATAGCCCGAATATCCCGGATTCGCTGTTCGGGAGGATAGGCCCAAAACTGCGCTGTATCCAGAACCGCCCCGATGAAAAGGAGTTCGAGAGGGAATCAGGTGTGACTTCGGCACGTTGATAGTGAACCCCAGCGAATGCAGGAGGTCCGCCATAGTCTGGGGGTGGGAGACGACAGCCTGGGGCGAATTCGCCTTCAACAGCCAGTCGTCGAGAAAGGGGAAGGCTGGAACCCCTGATCTGCGCAGATGAGCTGCGACCACTGCCATCACTTTCGTGAACTCCCGAGGGGCCCTGAGGGCAAAGGGGAGCACGGTGAACTGAAAATGCTCGTGGCCTACCATGAACCGTAGGTAACGCCGGTGGGCAGGCAGGACGGGGATGTGAAGATAGGCGTACTGCAAGTCCAACGCTACCATCCAGTCTCCAGGGTCGAGGGCAGACAGGACATGAGCCAGTGTCAACATTTTGAACTTCTCCTTTCGGAGGAAGCGGTTGACGTCCATGAGATCCAAGATAGGACGCAGGCCTGTGTCCTTCTTGGGTACCAGGAAGTAGTGGAATAACAACCACTGCCAACTTCTGGCACAGGAACTCGCTCGATGGCTCCCTTGGCCAAGAGAGCCATAACTTCCTGATGGAGAAGGGCCAAGTGATCCTCCGACATGCGATGGAAGGCAGGTGGCATCGAGGAAGGGGTAGTCTCAAAGGGGAGGGAGTAGCACCTTTGGACTATCTGCAAAACCCACCTGTCCGAAGTGATGTTGAGCCAGTGGGGGAGGTGATGGTGAATCCTGCCGCCCACTGGCAGCTGGTGGCCCTGAAAAGTCGGACTAAGAGGCTGCTGCAGAGGGGGTGCTGGTGGACTGGCCCGCCCACTGGCCCCCAGACCCACGACGCTGGGTCCCACGTCCCCGGCCGCGTAGAGGCTGGACAGCTTGCGCAGGCCTGTAGCTCTGGGCGGAACGTGGCGAGGCGCCCTTTCCGTAGCCACGAAAGGGGCGAAAAGCAGACTGCGTGGGGCGAGAGGTGGTAGCGAGGCCCAAGGACCTGGCCGTAGCCCTGGAACCCTTAAAGCGCTCGAGCGCGTTGTGCGCTTTGTCGCCAAAGAAGCGACGGCCATCAAAGGGCATGTCCAAAAGAGTTGATTGGACATCACCCGAAAAGCCAGTGGACCTCAGCCAGGGCTAATGACTTTGAAATCGTCCTGCCTAGCAAGTCGGCGGTGTCCAGCCCACATCGTATGGCGAACTTCGCTGCATCTCTAGCCTCAGCAACAGCAGGGGAGAGCACGGCCCGGGCCTCCTCCGGGCACTGTGGCAGCACCTGCGCGAACGTGTCCCACACAGAATGGGTGTAACGGCCCAAGAGACATGCAGTGTTCACCAACCGCAGTCCTAAGCTGGCGGAAGAAAACATCTTCTTCCCAAGGTGATCAAGCTTCTTGGATTCCCCATCAGGTGGAGCAGTAGGGAATGTGCCCTTGGAAGTTGAGGCTTGGACCACCAAGCTCTCTGGGGTAGGGTGTTGGAAGAGGAAAATGGGGTCGCCCAGGGCCGGGCAGTGGGGTCGGGCAATCATCCTATCCACAGGAGCCCTTGTGCTGGGCTTGTACCAAGTGCCTAGAAGGATGTCCGTGAGAGCTTCATTGAACAGCAGCAGGGGCTCCAAAGAGGCCGCTGCCGGTTGAAGCACCTCGGTCAGGAAGTTAGTCCTGACCGCCACCGTAGGATACTCAAGGTTCAAGGCCTCAGTCGCCCTACGAAACACCACAGCGTAAGAGGCTCCCTCCTCCGTAGCCACGGTAGGGGGAGAAAGCATGCCAAGGTCTGGAGAAGTGTCCAGACCACTGGCCTTACCAAACTCCTCTCTCCAGTCAGGTTCTTCCAACTGGTCTGCCAGAGGGTCCACAGACCCCTCCCAGTCCTCTTCACCCTCCTCTGGTTGCCACTCAGGGCGATAGGTAAAAAAGAACCGGTCGGTGCCGGTACCGACTTCGGTCGACGCCGGGCCGTGACAATGTCGAGGGGGAGGCTGGGATCGACGCCGGTTGGGGACACAACAGGCGTCGGAGGGGGTGGAGGTGCGCCAATGGATTCGGCGCCGCAGAAGGTGTCGTAAGGTCGACCGGCGCTGATCCGGAGACAGGCCTGGATCCCTGGGGGCTGAAGCCGCCGGCATTGAAGGCCTAGAACCCCCAGCCGAGTCCGCGGGCCCGAAGGCGCGCCGACAGAGTCGGACTGCACAAAGATGGAGTGGAGAGCTTCGTAAAAACTACTTAGTTGGGCAGGGGTCGCTCCGGCTCGGAGTCGACCCAACAGGCTCTGTGGGCGGAGCCAGACAACTACCTTCCGCATCCCGCGTCGCGTCGGCCGACGGACGGGGAGAACGTGAAGAGCGACGGTGCTTCTTCACCTTTTTGTGCTTCGACGAGGAGTGGTGATGATGGCTCCGCAACCTCCCTCTTGACCAGGACCTCGAGCGGCACGGAGCCGAATGCCGGGCCTCCAGAAGCTTTGGGGACCGCTCCCGCAAAGATTACGGGGCCATGGCCCGACAGTCAGAGCACGACGTCCGGTCGTGGTGGCGCTCCAGACACCAGAGGCACACTAGATGTGGGTCCGTCACCAGCTTGTGGCAGGAGCCACAAGGCTTGAAGCTGGTCCACCGATGTGACATCCCTGTGCACCAGGAGTCAAACGACTCGAAAAGAATTCAACAAAAAGTCGAAAAAACAGTTAGTCTAAAAGTGACTAGGTTATCGCTCTCCCGATTTGCGCTGGCTGGCGCAGAAAAAGAAAGAACTGACTTCAGCACGCAGGGGCGGTGTCTAAATAGATACCGCAACGTCATTTTGGCGATCACGACGCCAACGACGAACGCGGAGTTGATCAACGCCACCTACCGATGTGCAGGGGTACTGCGGAAGAAAAAGTTTCTGGATCCAGTCTGACGCCTGCGGGTGATTCTAAGGTAAGGAATCCATAACTAATAGTCTCTTTCAGATAGTTTATTTATATTGTTGAGATGCAGTTGGAGAGAGAGACATATCTGATTGATGATTCATACCTCTTGAATCATGATTATAAACAGATTAAAAACAGAAGACACTGTTGACCCAAGTTGAAATACGACAGGATTAATGTTATATGAACTTGTTACTGCGCACTGAAGAGGATTTAAAACATTTGCTACTTTAGCCGAGGTGACAGCAGTGAAGACATGCTCGGACAACAGATTCGCCACTAGTGGGTTAATTGTTGGCAACGAAGTAGTGCACCATGGAGAAGTTAGAGCAGCTACAAATACAATATATTCTATTTGTTTAAATGTTTGATAAACATGTCTGTAACATAACCACCCATGGCATGAACATGGTTGTTTACTTATGTGTTTTTATGTAACACATTCACATTATTGTGTATGAAATGTGGGTGTACGGGGAAGTAGAGTCCTTTGTTTATTTCACCACTTTGTATTTAATGAATGTATTCACTTGTGAAAAATCATGTGATGAAGACCAGGACAGGATCGAAACGTGTCAGTTTCCTTGCCGGAATAAAATTGTATTGCACAGCATTATGACTGGTTGGAGTGGCTCATCTGTTTGTCCCATGAAAGTAAGGGAGAAAACCCTTGCAGATATCTGGAGGTGCTGAGACAGCCGCATACAAGCCCTGGATCGGTGGCTGGGACTCCCGATGTCTCAAGCAGAGTAACTAATATGAGTATATCCATACACTCTCCCAAATCCTTCATAGAAGAGCACGCACGCGAAAATTGGAGAAATGAAAACCAATTTAATGAGTTAGCCACCTCCCGACACAGTAACTCAAAAGTAGCTCAAAGAGACGCGTTTCGACTGCGCAGCAGCCTTTATCAATCTATAAATCGCCATTTTGCTCGACTCATATGTACTTCACATACCATCAAAATGGAAAACATACTTAAGCTATGCTTGAAAGTAATGTTAGGAATACGCACTCAATTTAAATTGTTAACCAAGAATAATGACATTTCATTGTTCTCATGTGCGATAATGTGAAAATATATAGTTCCATTAGGTACAAATGTACAACTGATTTTATTAAACATACTCGCTGTATGTGCACAATCCGCACTGATGAAATCACTGTTAAAAAGATACATTATGGTACAGCTGAAATAGAACTATTAACATGTGAGCAGGAAAATTTCATTATAAATAACTGTATCCTTGAAGTTTAACAAATGGCTCAATAAAAACCATCAACGTCGCCCTTCCCTCAGAGGCAGCACCGCCACCTCCGTTGGCTATTTTGTATCCACTTGCTCTCTGGTATGAACGGTCATATTTTCAACTATGCAAAAGTTGTGTCAGTCCTAATGTTCGCACACATGACAGTTGTGAATACCTCTGCGCCAACATATCAGAAATGTACTCCTGTATTTACAGTCCCACAGCGGATACAGCAGCATTCCTTCATCTGTTTGTATAATTACGTGCTTGCTGTGAAAGAGGCGGCATAAAAGTTATGAGTTGCAAAGTCGGGAGAAGCACTCTCATCAAAAAGATAAAGGTCTCAAGTCCTCACTGCTAAGCAATGCTTGCGCAGTGCCCAGCACCAGATCTTTATGGCTTCCTGAGTGAGGCTGGAGGCTTAACGTGTAAAGGCAAAGTCCCCACCCAAAGAGTCCCCAGACTCCCTGCGCTTGTCCTCACCTCCACCTCGGCCAACGCCTCGTATTCCTCTTCCCACTTTCAATCTGGGGCTTGCCAGCTTGCTACTCCAGTACCACCTCCTTTCTTTGTGGTCCGATGGCATGCCCAGACACTGGTGGTGCGTGCTGAAGTCACCACTAATGCTTTTTGATATCCATATAATATCATAACTCCTTCAAAGAATAGAGCATGCACACAAAGATTGGAGAAATGAAAACGAATTTAATGAGTTGGGCCCCTCCCGACCCAGTAACTAATGACATATATATATATATATATATATATATATATATATATATATATATATATATATATATATATATTCACTGAAAAAATCAAAGGTTAAGGGGATGTTATAGTTAGGAAATAGAATTTAAAAAAACAAAAAAATCACTGAAAAAACCAAATGTTACAGGGACGTTCTAGTTCAGATTTTACAAACACAAAACCATAAAAATTCAGCAGTAACAGTTATAGTTATGTCAAGAAACTATAACTCGTGCCCTAAGGTAACTATCACTCGCGTCCCCGCCAAGCACAGTTCTCTCATCAATAATTTTATTGCAAAAGTTGCAGTGATATTATCAAGGATGTCACAGAAGATGTCTTGGCTGATGTAATATGGGGAAATTGGTCGTGCATGGCAAGGGCATGAGTTATAGTTACCTTAGGGACCAAGTTGTATTTTCTTGGCATAACTATTATTATTATGCAATTTGTAATGTGCACAGATACACAGGTCCGATGCAGTAAGCTCAAATAGCAAGGTTTTCAGACCCTTGCAAAAGCTCAGGAGTGAATTACAATTCCTTAAAGCTGAGGGAAGAGAGTTCCACAGTTTAGGGCCAAGATATGCAAAAGAACGGCCTTTCATGCAGGTTAAATGGGACCTCTGTACCCAGAACAGGGTTTGATTGGAAGATCTCAGGGTGCGAGGCAGCTGGTAAGGCACCACCAGTTCCTGAGTGTAACGAAGTCTTAAGCCCTGTTTGGCTTTAAACAAAGCACAGTGCTTTAAACTCAATGCGCTCGATGATCCTCAGCCAATGCAATTCCCGAAGCAAATGGGAAACTGAGGCAGATTTTGGTAAACGAAGAAGAAGCCTAGCAGCAGCATTTTGCACAATCTGAAGGTGGTGAACTAGCGCCTTATCAGCACCCAAGTAAGCACGTTACAATAAACCAGTCTGGATATGATTAAGGCCTGAAAGACAGGTCTTGCGCTGCTAAGGGGATCTGCCAAAGAATAATTTTCAGCCATCTGAGAACTGCAAAGCAAGTAGCAATGACTCTAGCCACTTGTGGTTTCATGGAGAGTTTATTATCCATAAGAAAGCCCAGGTTCTTCACCAGAGGAGATGGGGTGGGCAGGGTCCCGAGGGACTCCTATAGTGTTTAGAACCCCGCAGGGAGGCGCTCTTACCCACAATCATGACCTCTGTCTTGTCTCCATTAAGCCTGAGGGAGTTGTTCATCCATGTCAAAATGTTACTCAAGTCCATGTTCAGAATCAAAAAGTCATCGTTCTGTGCCGACGATAAAGAGGTCAGGGCTTGTGGCTTAGAGCACACAATGGCCAAAAAGACCTGAAACAGACGGTCTTTCAAGAAGGAAGCAAGCCATCCCAGTGCTGAATCATCCAGACCCAATCCCTCCAATCTAGCTAACAGGATTGAATGGAACACCATATCAAAAGCCGCACTCAAATCCAATAGAATGAGTGCGGCGGTGCCATCATCATCTAGATGTTCTCTAAGATGTTCAGTGACGCCCAAAAGGGCTATGTTCAGTCCTGAAGCAGGACTGCGAGGGATAGAAAAAAGTTTGGACCTCAACAAATGCAGTAAGCTGGGCATTCACATGTTTCTCAAAAACTTTGGAAAAGACTGGTAGCAGAGAGATGGGCCGAAAATTAGAAAAGTTAGAGGAATCCAGTTGAGCTTTTTTCAGGAGTGGAAGGACCATAGCATGCTTCCATCTCCGAGGCACAGACCCTTCTCTCAATGAAGATTTGAGAAGCTTCAATATCGTAATTAAAAGGGTTGCATCCAGTGAGTTGAGTTTGTCAGGAGGTAGAGGGTCAAGAGGGGAGCCAGATTTAATCGATTGCAGTGTATCTAGCAGAGATGTCAAATCCAGGGGAGAGCATTTGCTTAATTTAGTACCACTCACTGCCTTGGGTACCTGGTTATTAGCTTCCGCTATGACCCAGCTTAGAGTATCCTTGTCTAAGTCAGGAACTGCCTTTGCCAAATCTTTAGCCAATTGCAAGCAAATGTTTTCGACTTTTTGAATAAAGAAGACAGCTAACTCATCACATTGGTGCAGTGAAAGAAGGGGCGGGAGGGAAATTGAACTAGCATCTGATAGTTTTACCACCTTAAAATGCGTCTTCTGGCAATTCTGCGCGTTAGTAATTTTTTTCAGTGTAATAAGTAGCCCGAGCAGACTTACAGCAAGCATGATCTCCTTTTAGTGATTCCCTATCAATAATCTTGGCGTCTTCTGCATACGACTTCCTCCATTATCTTTCTAACGCTTTACAGCGTTTCCTTTCTACTTTAAGTTTACTATAAGTACTATAACTATAACTGCTGAATTTCTATGGTTTTGTGTGTGTAAAATCTAAACCTAACTATAACGTCCCTGTAACCTTCGGTTTTTTCAGTGAACTTCTGAGCGGTGGGCGGCTGGCCGCAGGGCCTGCGGCCAACCCCCGCATGCAGCCAAAATCATGCTGTGCACAGCCTTTGGCCAACCCCCCTTCCCCCCCCCCGGCCGCTTTTGCCCCTGGGGACCTCATTCCCATGGGACCGGTGCATTTTTTAGGGGGTATTGGTCCCCCACCCTGGGCCACTTTTGGCCCTTGGGACTCATCCTAGGGGCCTGGCAATAGATTTCAGGGGGAGGGGGCACGCTAATTTCCACCCTGGGGGCCCCATCACCCAGGGCCCGGCACCATATTTAATGGGGCGGGAGGCACACCCACCCTCCTCGGGCCAATTATGGCCCCGGGGACCCGATCCCCCAGGGCCCAGCACAATTTGTGGGGGAGGGGGCAGGGGCATGAGTGGGTGTGTGGGTCTGTGAATGGCTGTATGGGTGTGTGAGTGCATGTGAGTGGTTGTGTGGGTCTGTGAGTGGGTGTGTGAGGGACTGTGTGGGTCTATGAGTAGGTGTGGGAGTGGTTTTGTAGCTCTTGGTGTGGGTGGCTGTATGGGTGTGTATATAAGTGGGTGTGTGAGTGAATGTGTGAATAGGTGAATGGGTGTGGATGGCTGTAGGAGTCTGAGTGGGTGTGTGGGTCTGTGAGTGGGTGCGTGAATGGTTTTGTGGGGGTGAGAGTGGCTGCAAGAATGTGAGTGGCTGTATACGTGTGTGAGTGGGTGTGTGACTGCCCATGTGGTTCTGTGAGATGATGTGTAAGTGGTTCTCTGGGTCTGTAAGTGGGTGTGAGAGTGGTTGTATGTGTGTGTGAAAGGGTGTACGAGTGGCTTTCTGGGTCTCTGAATGGGTGTGACACTGGCTGTATGGGTAAGTGTGTGTATGTTCTGGGTGTGTAAGTGGCTGTGTGCGTCTGTGAGTGGGTGTGTAGCTAGCTGTATGAATGTGCATGTGTGTGTGACTGGGTGTGTGAGTGTATGTGTGAATGGTAATTTGGGTCTTTAAGTGGGTGCATGAGTGGTTCTCCGGGTCAGTAAATGGGTGTGTGAGTGGTTTCTGGGTCTCTGACTGGGTGTGTGAGTGGTTTCTGGGTCTCTGACTGGGTGTGTGAGTCGCTGTATGAGTCTTGAGTGGATGCATCAGTGACCATATGGGTGTGTGAGTGGCTGTAAGGATGTGTGACTGGGTGCGTTGCTTGGGTCTGTGTGTGGGTGTATGTGTTGTTTTAATTGGGGTCTGGATCCGCGGCTCTGCCGTGGATTTACACGGGGGCCATGCTGAGCACCGCAGTGGATCCGCGAATCCTCAAGCACCAAAAATAAAATGTTTTTGGACAATTTCTTGCCCATGTGGGGTTCTTCACAGACTCTGCAATCAGTCCCATGGGGTCAGGATACTTCTACCCTGACCCCTTAAATCCTATTTACACTTTATTCACCCCCAACCCCCTATGAACAGTGTCTCAATTAACAAAATGGCAGCCACAACTTTTCTCTCAGGTTGCGTCCTGCCAATCAACGCATTGCTGTGGGCGTGTGGATCCTTGGATCCACCGCAGTGGATCAGTGAAACTAGATATACATAAATCTTTTTCCTTTAATAACTCTAAAGAGATTTACACCAAATTTGCTGTAATTTTATTCAGCGGTTTGGGCTGTAGTCATGTCTAAATTCCCTATGGGGAAAACGTGCTTTGGGACAACCCCTTTTTCTCTGCCCCCGCTTGATAAATCACCCTGAAACTTTCCCGACAACAGCTGAAGTGAATGGCAAACTAGTTTTGAAAATTTCGTGAAGATTCGCCAAATGGCGCCAAAGTGATTAATAAAACAAAAAACACTTTTCCTATGGAAACTAGGTCCTAACTATAACTACCTACTGGTGACCCCAGTAGAGAATATACGCACACACTAACAAAACAATATATACATATATATATATATATATACACACACACACACACACACACACACACACACACACACACATATAGCTGAAACACGTAGTCAGAATAAACTGGTTTGTAATATGAGCTGAGGAGTGCGAGCCTTACTGGAGTTTTATGGACTAACCCCGGTTCCTTTGTGAGTATTAATAAACGGGTCCTGCCCATTTGCTTGCACCAGCCCAGCCAGTGTGGACGAGGCCGGATTTTGCTGCAGGACTCTTTTTCATGCTCTCGCTTCCATGAAGCAAAGCAGTGTTTGCTATGGCTTGGCGGGAGCAGTGCTCCTGCCAAGCCATAGCAAACTGCTATGTCCTGGGGTGGGCACACCGGGACATTGCTGGAGCCGGCCCAAGGGGGTGGCGGTCCCCAGGGCCATGGAGGGCTCCTGAAGGGGGGCTGCGCAGCCCCCTCCCATCCACTTTGTAGCCCCGGGGAGGTGGTGGTCCCCGGGGCTGGGGGTCTGCAGCGGACCCCCGTCTTTACCTAATTTGTGCCCCAGGGAAGGTGGTGGGTCCCCTAGGCTGAGGGGGTGCCGCATGGCCCCCGCATTACAATACATTAGCCCCGGGGAGGTGGTGGTCCCCTGGGGCAGCGGGGGCCCGCCCGCATTCAATACACTAGCCTCAGGGAGGTTGCGGTCCCTGGGGCTGTGTGGGGGGGCAGGAGTCCCCCCACGCTTTTTATTATACATTTAGCCCCAAGGAGGTGGCGGTCCCCGGGACAACAGGGGCCTGCGCGGCCCCCGCATGGTTACTTCAGATTGACAGACGGCAGTTCGTTTTTTAAAATATTTTCGGCGGGATTCGCTGATCCACCTCGATTCCCGCCGAAAATGTACCAAAAAAAATGCTTTTCCTTGGCCTTGGACCCACTTAACAGGCCCGGGGGGTCAGGGTGTTTCTACCCTGCCCCCTTTTCTTGTTTTTTCTTGTGACTCGGTTCAACCGAGTCACAAGACGGCTGCCAACACTTCCTGGTTTGAAGTGTTGGCAACTAATCAGATCTCAGGCACTAGAAAGGGAGGGTTTGTGGATCCACCGCGGCAACAGTTTTATATCTGAGAAATTTTTACATTTCTCAGGAACTACTGAACGGATTTACACTATTTAACAAAAGGAGTGCTTTCTGGACCAAGAGGTAGCTTTTTGCCAAATTTGGTGTAATTCTGTTCAGCAGTTCGGGCTGTAGCTGTGTCTAAAGTTTCCTATGGAAATTAACATTGAGACCCCCCCTTTTTCTCAGCCCTAGCTTGATGGATCGCTCCGAAATGTACAACACAACAGCTAAAGTGAGTGGCACATTAATTTTGAAAATTTCGCGAAGATTCGTCAAACGGCACCAAAGTTCCTAACTATAACTACCAACTGAATGCTTCCTCATCGCACACTGGCCCTACTTCTGCTTGCCCCTCCACCCACTTGCTTCTGTCGGTCGTCTCTTTCTCTTTGCACCTGGTTCCTGCATCTCTTAATCTTTTCTGCCTCAGTTCCATCCCTGTGTACCGTTCCATCCCCTCAATTCGGTTGTCTGCCTTTCCTTTCTGTGGGCCTCTTTCATTTCCATTTGGCAAGGATTAAAGACCCCCCCCCCTCCAATGACTCAACAGGCTATAATATGGTGCATTCACAGGGGGTGTCGCCCACTCTTCCTGGCCCCACTTATCCTGTTTTTAGGTCTCGCCTAAGCAGCGTTTGCGCTGTCTCTTCGAGCCATGCTGTATTTAGGATATGGGCTTAAAAAACCACCCATATTTTCATTGGTTCCTGTTGCTGTCCTTTAGAAATGCTGGCTTTTTATAGGTGAATACACTTCGTAGTCCCTTCTTTTGGAATTTTGTATCCTCCCATGAGGACTGCCCCTCTTACATATGTTCTTACTGGTCAGGTTATTTATACTTAGGGAGAACTTTTTTTTTTAGTTGGCCTGCCTCTTTGCTCATTAACTGTTCTGTTTACTTGTGCAATGAAAGTTAAGTCGCATAATTTGCTTGCGGTGGATTTATCTCCCATGCCTCCCCTCTCCCACAACACTGCTTCTGTTGCTTCATATCCCTTAATGTCCCCATGCCTCGCCCTCACCCCGCCTACAACACTGCTCGCAGGCCCCCACCACCCCTCGGAGGCCACTGCTGTTTTGATTGTTTTTTTGTTACTTTACAAACGCTTTTATTTATACAGCGCACCTAGTCATGGGCTAGGGAAATTAAACAATCAGCCCATTATCACAGGATGTTGAGCCAACAGAAGACTAACACGGATCCACAGCTCACCAGTTGGCAGCTCTCACTGCTGCGCCATATCCTTTGCCTAGCCATGTTGCAGGGTGCAGTACCATATATGGCCAAAAGTGGTCTCAAGTGACAATGACAGCCTGTGCTACTGCACCCTCACATTTAATCTGATTGTTGGCTTTCCCAAAACATTGGTAACGTTCCCATCTCCCACTGGATTACAGCTTGCCTTGTGCAGATGTTGGCAGGTTTATTAAGTGCACAAAAAGCACCAAAGAATTACCAAGCACTTTGACATCTAAAATTCCAAACCAGTGGCTTTGCCGTGGTTTGTTCTGCTTTGCTGTTCACAAGTGTGTGTCTGTAAGGGGGCAGGATTGAACGCGTCCGCTGCTACCAGCAGGTGCTATACTATCTGCTGTTACTAAATGGGAGGCTGCCAGACAACAACCAGCCGTCTTTTTTGTAATTTGTATACTCAGATGCCACTGTGCTGACATAAGCACATCCATTTCATTGTCAAGGGTAAAACAGTATTAATTTTTTTGCATTGAAAATTGCAAGCATAGTTATGTGGGTCTATCGATAAGACAGTGTCACAGGTTTTTGTTTTAAAGTTGACACAATATTCATGAACTCTAATCATAATACCAGTAGGCAGAGAAAGCATCAATTCTAAGGAAGATGACAGTTAACGTCAAGATTCACCTGCACTCTGTGTGGCAATGATAAACGACACATTACTAAATGAATTTGTGGAGGGTTCTGCAATAGCAAAACCCTTATTATGGGTAAAGTAAAATCCAATATTTAGAGCACAGGTATTCTATGTTTTTTATTTAAATTTGTTGTATGACAATAGGGTTGGAATTTTGTATGTTCGAAGAAGGTACATCTGGGGCACTCATGACGTGATTGGTTCGAGTATGCATTCTTCAGGAAGGAGCCAGCACCAATTTTAAGTAACACTAAATGAAGTTACATGTGACGGATAAATGTGTTAAGCTGAGGGAACGTAACTCGTGACACTACGGGCCAGGAATGATCCCGGGAGGTGCAAGGCTCCTTCTTTCTTGCTCCTTCAGAGCAAAATAAGCTCCACAACCCTGTGCGCACAAAACACTGCTGCATGGCATTTTACATCATTAGAAACAGATATTTATGTGGCGTAGAGGCCAGAGTACATGTGCTTGACTTCACTCGCTCCTAGTGCCAGCCTCTGTCTGGCACGGCACCACAAGCGTATACAGAGTGCTGCCAGGCGGACGTCATCAGGGACCTATAGTACTGCGTCTTGGTGTATAAACAGTGTGCTGCCTGGTACACGCTATTAAGGACTTTTAGTGACGACCTGTGTTACTGTGCCTTCAGTTAATATACAGTGTGATGCCTGGCAGGAGTCATTAGTAACTTTAGGAGTTATTTATTTGGTTATTGTTTATTTATTCTGGATTATGCATTTGTTTATTTATGTAATCGTTGTTATATAGCACAAACACTACCCAATACAATAGAAAATAGAAAAAGAACGTTATATAAGGTGCATGATTATCATTACATAGCACATAGAGTTACAGTAGGCAACAAACATGGGTATAGTAGCACAAGTTACTAACTTGTGTAACGATATATCTGTAAGAGACAGTAGGTAGTGACAGATTCCTTACCTTAGAATATCCCCAGGCGCCAGGCTGGATCCGGAAAGTTTTGCGTAGCAGTACCCCTGCGCGTCGGTAGGCGGCGTCGTGCGGCTCCGCGTCCGTCGTCGGCGTCGGGATGACGTCGCGGCCAGTACTTAGATGCCGCCCATGCGCGCTGGCGTCAGTTCTGTACACGACTTTCCACGCCAGAAACGCAGAGCCATGCAAGAAACTGACACTGGTGTCTGAAAACTAGGGCCCTGAAAGGGATGACCTTAACCCTAGAAATCAGTTCGCAGAACGGGGAGGATGGGTGGGGCGGTAAGGAATCTGTCACTAACTACTGTCTCTTACAGATATATCGTCACACAAGTTAGTAACTTGTGCATCTGAAAGAGACACGTTAGTGACAGATTCCTTACCTTAGAATAGATACCCCAGCAATACCAACTCCGGTGGTGGGTCTGCGAACAAAGATCAGACGAGGAAGTCTCGAAGAACAGAACGGCCAAAGAAGCCGTCTCTCCGGACTTGGCTGTCAAGGCAGTAATGCTTGGTAAACGTGTGCAGCGAGGCCCACGTAGCTGCCTGACAAATGTCCTGCAATGGGACACCACGTCCCAAAGCCGTGGTGGCGGCTGTCGCCCTGGTGGAATGTATTAAATAAAACAATTGGTTCTGTTGGGGTGTTCAATTGCTTAGACTACGTAAGTAGCAACGGCTTACTTGTAACACATACCAATGATTTGAGAAAAAAAAAGGGAATAAAATACCATAACACACCAATATTAGTATTCAATAATGTATTTGGAAATAGATATCAAATATTCATGGCTGTCGCAATTTACAAATTCAATTGCAATAGAGAATAAGTGACTGTTGGTGAAAAAGTGACATGTGGTGAGGGGTGACGTTGATAGTGCACTATATACAAGACAATTAAACGTGCATTCAAGAGAGGGGAGAAGAATTTCTGTTTGTCATTATTTTAGCACATATATTGCAGGATTCATTGGCAAGTTAAACTGTGATCCTGAGCGTTGTGCAGACATATGTAGTACGTCGACATTTCGACCCTGTTGGTAGCGCAAAAGTAAAATGCGTCAAGGTGGGTCTTCAGGACAGGAGGGGGGATAGGCAGCCAAAATGCAGATTCTTTAGTCTTCTGCGAGTATCAAGTGCCTCTTATTCAAAGTAGGGCTAATGATTACAACCTCTCAGGACTCCACCAGCCGGTTGGAGCCTCAATAGTATTCTTTTAATCGACTTCATACTACATATGTCTGCACAATGCTCAGGATCACAGTTTAACTTGCCAATGAATCCTGCAATATATGTGCTAAAATAATAAGAACAAACAGAAATTCTTCTCCCTCTCTTGAATGCACGATTGTCTTGTATATAGTGCAATATCAACGTCACCCATCACCACATGTCACTTTTTCACCAACAGTCACTTATTCTCTATTGCAATTGAATTTGTAAATTGCGACAGCCATGAATATTTGATATCTATTTCCAAATACATTATTGAATACTAATATTGGTGTGTGTTATGGTATTTTATTCCCTTTTTTTTCTCAAATCATTGGTATGCGTTACAAGTAAGCCGTTGCTACTTACGTACTCTAAGCAATTGAACACCCCGACAGAACCAATTGTTTTATTTAATAGGTAAACTCAGGTTCTGAGGGACACCGAGTCGCCCCATTATTTTTTCTAGTGCCCTGGTGGAATGGGCACGTAGCCCAAC
Source organism: Calotriton arnoldi (assembly GCA_963921515.1). Taxonomy (NCBI): domain Eukaryota; kingdom Metazoa; phylum Chordata; class Amphibia; order Caudata; family Salamandridae; genus Calotriton; species Calotriton arnoldi. The sequence continues at coordinate 581,131 of CAWUFW010008952.1, read as the reverse complement.
AGGGGGCTCCTTCTTAGCCAAAGAATAGCAGGCTTTGATACACAAGACAACCCAGCGGGAGATGGTCCGCTTGTGTACCGCCCGACCTTTCTTGGTGCCCATGTAGCCAACAAAGAGCTGGTCATCCACCCAGAACAGTTGTGTGCGGTTCAGATAGAAAGAAATCGCACGTTTTGGGTCCAGACGGTGGAGCCTCTCTTCCTCTCTGGAAGGATGCGGAGGCGGAAAGAAGGTGGGCAAAGTGATGGTCTGCCCAATGTGGAAGGCAGTAACCACCTTTGGCAAGAAGGACGGACGCGTCCTAAGAACAACCTTGTCTGGATGGACAGACAGAAAGGGGGGATTGCAAGAAAGAGCCTGGAGCTCACTCACCCGCCGAGCGGAGGTGATAGCCACCAGAAAGGCTGTCTTCAGAGTGAGAAGACGAAGAGGACAGTTATGGAGAAGGGGACGCCTGGCTGCCAGAATCACATCACAAACTTCGGGAGGCAAGTCGAAAGGAATCAACTGCCGCTGCTCAATCTCCATGCAAGGAGGTGGAGACTGGACAGGTTCGGGTGGAGGACCGTCCCCTGCTGCTGCGACAGAAGATCCTCTCGAAGAGGCAGACGGATCGGGGGATCGATGATCATACCGGGTAGCTCGGGATACCAAACTCTTTGAGCCCAGTCCGGAGCCACAAGAATGACTTGGGCCCGGTCGCGCTGAATCTTCTTCAACACTCTGGGCAGAAGTGGAATAGGCGGAAAGGTGTACAACAGACCGCAACTACACTCGCGACGAAAAGCGTCGCCGAGCGAGTGCCGCCTTGGAAATTCCAACGCGCAGAATTGCTGACATTGCGCGTTCTCTTGGGTGGCGAATAGATCTAACCAAGGCTCTCCCCACTGTAGAAAGAGTCCTTGCGCCACTTCCGAGTGAAGACGCCATTCGTGATCCATCATGCACCTGCGGCTGAGTTCGTCCGCCCTGGCGTTCAGGGAACCTGCCAGGTGTTGAACCATCAGGAATATGCCCTGATGTTCCAGCCATGTCCAGAGACGCAGAGCCTCCTGACATAGGGTCCACGACCCCACCCCGCCTTGTTTGTTGCAGTACCACATGGCGGTGGTGTTGTCTGTGAACACCTGAACCACCTTCCCTTTGACAGAGGGAAGGAATGCCTTCAGTGCAAGTCGGATCGCCCGGAGCTCCAGAAGGTTGATATGGAGCCGGGACTCCGCCGGAGACAAGAGGCCTCTGATCTCCGCCTCTCCCGTGTGACCGCCCCATCCCAGAAGGGACGCATCCGTCACAACTGTGTGCTCTGGCTGGGGAAGGGAGAGGGATCTGCCCGTGACCCACTGCCGGTTCGAGAGCCACCACTGTAACTGTCGTGCAGTGCCCTCCGAGATCTGGACGGAATCAGACAGGTTCCCCTGATGCTGCGCCCACTGGAACTTTAGGTCCCACTGCAGAGCCCGCATATGCCATCTGGCATGATCGACCAGCAGGATGCAGGAGGCCATGAGGCCCAGCAGCCTCAGGGTCATCCGTACCGAAACCCAGGATAGAGGCTGAAAGATTGGAATCATAGCCTGAATATCCTGGACTCGCCGTTCGGGAGGATAGGCCCGAAACTGCGTTGTGTCCAGAACTGCTCCGATGAAAAGGAGCTGTGGAGAAGGAATCAGGTGCGACTTCGGCACATTGATGGAGAACCCCAGCGAGTGCAGGAGTCCGGCCGTAGTCTGGAGGTGGGAGACGACTGCCTGGGACGAGCCCGCCTTCAGCAACCAGTCGTCAAGGTAGGGGAAGACTGGAACCCCTGCCCGGCGCAGATGAGCTGCGACCACCGCCATCACTTTCGTGAACACCCGAGGGGCGCTGGTAAGGCCAAAGGGGAGCACAGTGAACTGAAAATGCTCAAGGCCTACCGTGAACCGCAGGTAACGCCGGTGGGCCGGCAGGACGGGGATGTGAAAATATGCGTCCTGCAAGTCCAACGCCACCATCCAGTCTCCAGGGTCGAGGGCAGTCAAGACCTGAGCTAGGGTGAGCATCTTGAACTTCTCCTTCCGGAGGAAGCGATTGACGTTCCCGAGGTCCAAGATAGGACACATGTCCTCCTTGTCCTTTTTGGGCACCAGAAAGTAGTGGGAATAGCAACCACGCCCTACTTCTGGGGTCGGAATGCGCTAAATGGCCCCCTTGGCCAAGAGGGCCACAACTTCCTGTCGAAGAAGTACCAAATGGTCCCCCGACATGTGGTGGTGCTGAGGTGGCATGGCTGGGGGGGTAGTCTCGAAGGGGAGGGAGTAGCCCCTTAGGACAATGTCCAAAACCCACCTGTCCGAGGTGATGGTGCGCCAGTGGGGAAGGTGATGGCGGACCCTGCCCCCCACTGGCGTGCTGTGGACTGGAAAGGATGGACTAGGATGGCTTGGAGGCCGCGGACGGGGCGGAGGTGGTGGCCTGACCCACTCGCTGGTTACCCGACCCGCCTCGGCGGGAGCCACGTCCTCGGCCGCGCGAAGGCGCTTGCTGCGCGGGCCGGTGGCTGGGCAGTGGACGTGACTGGGTGCCCCTTCCGTGGCCACGAAAGGGGCGAAAAGCAGACTGCTGCGGAGGGCGCGAGGCGGAGAGGCCCAAGGACTTGCCTGTAGCCCGCGAGTCCTTAAAGTGCTCCAGCGCGCTGTCTGCCTTATTGCCAAAAAGGCGGATACCATCAAAGGGCATGTCCATTAGGGTGTTTTGGACATCGCCCGAGAAACCAGTGGTCCTCAGCCAGGCGTGACGGCGCAGCGCCACTGTCGTAGCAAGCGAACTGCCTAGCGAGTCAGCAGTATCTAGGCCACATCGGATAGTGAACTTTGCTGCGTCTCTCCCATCTGCAATAGCATGGGAGAGAAGTGCCTGGACCTCCTCAGGACACTTGGGCAGCACCTGCGCCACCGAATCCCACAGAGAGTGGGAGTAACTGCACAAAAGGCAAGCGGTGTTCACAGACCGCAAGCCAGCACTGGAGGAAGAAAAAACCTTCTTCCCAAATTGGTCCAGTTTTTTGGATTCCCTATCCGGCGGAGCCGTAGGGAAGGCGCTCTGAGAGGTAGAGGCTTGGACAACCAAGCTCTCGGGGGTGGGGTGTTGGGAGAGGAACAGAGGGTCGCCCGGGGCCGGGCGATGGCGTCGGCCTACGTTCCTGTCCACAGGAGCCCTGGTGTGGGCCTGGACCAGGTGCCCAAAAGAACGTCCGAAAGTGCGTTGTTAAACGGCAGCAGTCGCTCCGAAGAGGTAGCCGCCGGCTGAAGCACTTCCGTCAGGAGGTTGGTCCTGACAGCCACCGTAGGGAGCTCGAGGCGCAAGGCCGCGGCCGCCCTACGCAACATCGTTGCATAACTTGCTCCCTCCTCCGTAGCCACGGAAGGAGGAGACAGCATGCCAAGGTCAGGAGAGGTGTCCAGACCACTGGCATCACCCAGTTCCTCAGCCCAGTCCTGATAAGGCTCACATTGAGCTGTGAGAGGGTCTTCCGACCCCTCCCAGTCCTCCTCGTCCTCCAAAACAGGTGAAAAGTATGGAGGAGGGACATGAGGGAAGAAAGGTCCCATCGGCGTCGGAATCTGCGTTGAGCGACGTCGATCCGGCTCCGTGTCCGGTTCCGGGGAGAACCTGGGGACGGCGCCGCCCGGGGCCTCGGACGGCGCCGTGAACGGTACTGGTGAGGTCGGCGCTGGTGAGGTCGGCGCCGGTGAGGTCGGCGCCGGTGGAGGTGTGGTTAGGTCAACCGGCGTCGACCGGGATCCAGGCCTGGATCTGAGGGGGTCCTGCGGCGCCGGAGCCGCCGGAGACACCGAGGCCGAAGCCGCCGGTGGTGCCGAGGGAGGACTCCCACTGGGGCCCGCAGGGCCCGAAGGCGCACCAGGGTAACCCTTAGGCTTGAAGATGCGAGCCATGGCCGACAGGAAGTCCTGTATCTCGGCCAGAGTCGACGTCGGACCCGGAACAGGCGGGAAGGCCGGCGTCGGCTGCGTGGGTACCCCAGGAGCCGCGGGGGCGGTACCATCTGGACCCTCGGCCGGGTCGTGAGACCGGCGAGGGGAGGTCTTAGAGCGACGCTTCTTAGACCTCTTGTGCTTCGTCTTACCCGAGGACGAAGACTTTGACCCCGACGAATGACGACGGCTCCGCGACCGGCCCCTCGACCTCTCCCGGGACCTCGAACGGCACGGAGCCGAGTGCCGGGCCTCGAGAAGCTTTCGAGACCGCTCTCGCAAAGCCTTCGAGGCGAGGGACCGACACTAGGGGCACGACTGGGGGTCGTGGCCGCACCCCAGGCAGAAGAGACACTCTCGGTGCGGATCCGTAATCGACATCATGCGATGACAGATCTTGCATGGCTTGAAGCCGGGCATCCCTACTGACACCTTGGAGTCGAAACGACTCGAAAAACTTGGACAAAAAGTCTAAAAAAATACTCAGTCAAAAAATTACTGGGGCACTGCTCAATCCGGATCTGCGCTTACTGGCGCGGAAAAAGAAAGAACTGACGCCAGCGCGCATGGGCGGCGTCTAAGTACTGGCCGCGACGTCATCCCGGCGATCACGACGCCGACGACGGGCGCGGAGCCGCACGACGCCGCCTACCGACGCGCAGGGGTACTGCTACGCAAAACTTTCCGGATCAAGCCTGACGCCTGGGGATATTCTAAGGTAAGGAATCTGTCACTAACGTGTCTCTTTCAGATAAAAGGAATTAAAAAAAGGGATACAACCACTAGATGGTGGAATAATGCACAGCATGTGAATCCAGAAAAGATTAATGCTGCAAAAATCTCTCTCTCTCTCACCCCTCTTCCCCTCTCTCCCCTTTCTCCCCTCTCTTTCCTGTGGCAGAAAGGTAATGTATTCATCTCCCTCTGGTCCATTTCTGCAGCTCAATAAATGGCTTCTGAGAACAGCAATTCTGCTGCTGAAGCGTTATTTCCTTATGCGGTGAATTAACTCACTGTCCACCCCTAACTTTAGCATCCGAGATAAAACTCTTTTCCAATTCAACAGATTTTAAGTACTGTGCCCCGACGTTCATTTTTGGTATTTTTCCATCAGAATACAATCAGAAGAGGAATGTCAATTAACATTGGTAAAACCTAGATCTTCTGTGCTCCTGGTGTCAGAAAGATAAGACACAACCATGATATTCTCCTCATGGAGAGACCTTTGTATTGTGATATAGATATATACAGCACCAGAAGTGCTGCTGCGGCATTGAAGCACTTTGCTCCACAGATTAGCTTGATACCCATTCGCACAGTTAATCGTATGTGTAGCCGTTAATGGTATTTTCTGTAATATCATTGGAGTTGCTATACCGATTAGTTGCATGGTACTTCTAGTCGAGAGGAAAATTACAGCCAGATGTATGAATATATCACTGGTCACAAATTGCAACCGTTATTTTTGTGACCAGAAAAGATTTTTATGAACCGAACTATGAACATAGGTTATCTAAAAATTTGAATCGTAGTGGGTCGTAATCGGACCGATCTCATGAACATTAATGAGGAAAGATTTGACATTGTGACTTACTACAATTGGAGATCATCACGAAGTTGGTGGCCTGCTGGGTTTTAATAAGGCATTTTTTTTTTTTAAATGAAACTAGTTTCCTTACATAAACAATGTGCTGTTTAAAAACAAAGTTTGATTTTTTTTTAAAAGTTAAAGAGTTGGCAAAGGTCCTCTGAATCACTGCCTACTCTTCAACAAATCTCAAAGGAAAACAAGTTTATTTTGGGAATGGGTTATCACCTTCTTTGAGGTCTCTAACTTTTCAAATTGTTTTTTGACCAGATGCCAGTTGCAAAATATTGACACATCCGGTATTGATTCGGTAGTCTGAAGGGACGCCCATAACATGGCGAATCGGTATCCTTTGAGAATATCGTTTTAGGAGTCAGAACTTTCTTTCGAGTTCTACTTGAGGAGGAACGCATCTCAGAGACACCTTGGAAAGTCCAATGCACAAAAGTGCTGGCATTGCGCATTCTAGGCAATGGCAAACAGATCAAGCCAAGGCTCTGGCCATGAGCGGAAGAGACCTTGCGCCAACCTCCGGGTTTAGCTGCCATTCCGTGGCGACGGCTTAGCTTGTCCGTCCTGGCAATAATCCTGGCAGGTGATTCACCACCAGGAAAATTCTTTGGTGGTCCAGTCATTTCCAGAAGCGCAAGCCCTCCTGGCAGACAGTTCGTGACCCCCACACTGTTTGCTGCAGTAGCACATGGCATTGGTGCGGTCTGTGAGCACCTGTACCAGCCTCCTTTTGATGGACGGAAAGATGGCTTTCAACGCCAAGCTGTTGGCCCTCAGCTCCCGGAGGTTGATATGGAACAGGGATTCCACCAGAGGCCTCTGATCTTCCCGATGGAATCAGTGGTGTCTAACACAGAATAAATCTTGAACTTGACCACATCACGACCATCTTGGATCGCCTGAGCACAAGCAGGTGAGATATCTTCAAGCACACCAGGGAGAACTTGTGCCACTGAGGGTGTGGGAATACCTTCCTAATAAGCAGCTAGTGTTAACAAATCGGAGTGCCGGAGTGGTGAAGGAAAACACCAGGGAAAAGTGTTGGAGTTAGACTGGCTAATAGAGGCTTGCACCACTAGACTTTAGGGGGAAGAGTGCTACAGGAGCAGGGCAATGGTGCCTGGCAATTTGTCGATTAATGGAGGGCTAGAACACGGTTTGGCTCATACCCCCAATAAGGTATCTGTCAACGCCTCATTGTAAGAAAGCGCCCTCTTTTTGCATGGTTGCCCCCACCTTTTGCTAAACTGCTGATGTACTCTGACTGAGTGTGCCCTGGGTTGCTGCCAAACAGGTACCCAGGGCCTATGTTCTTTCCCTAAACTGCATTAAAAACAAAACCCAATTGGCACTCCTTGAAAATGGTACCACAGGTACCAAGGGCACTGTTGCCAGGGAAGGCCTCCAAGGGCTGCAGCACTTATTGTGTCACCCTTCGAGGCCCTGTACCTGCCTACACACACCTACTCCCCCCCCCCCTGCGTGTTTTGGTGCAGGACAAAGTGAAGAGTCGACATGGCACACATCCCTGTGTACCATACCTACAACCCACTGCCCTGGCATAGGTCAGTCACCCCTCTAGCTGGGTGCACTATACCAGTGGTGAGGGTACAGGTGCATGAGCCCTGTACCCCTACAGTGTCTAAGCCAATTCTTAGACTTTATAAGTGCAGTAATGCCATTAAGAGTATATGGTGCTGGGAGTTTGTCATTACGAACTCACAGCCCCATAATGGCTTTACTGAAAACTGGGAAGTTTGGTATCAAACTTCTCAGCACATTAAACCCACACTGATCCCAGTGTGGAATTTAATGAAAAATGCGCACAGAGGGCATTTTAGAGATGCCCCCTGAAAAACGACCTAACACTAGTGTCCAGGCTGAGTGGCTGCTCGCCAGCTACCACCACCAGACATGTTTCTGGACCCCTGGGTGAAGAGCCTGCTGCTCTCGAGGGTCTGAAACAACGCACATCCTGGGACGAGGTGCCAAGCCTCCTACCCCAGGATGGGCAGGGTCCACGGAGGGGAAGCTTCAAAGGCTTGCCGCCTTTTTAAGCTACCCCAGGCCTTTGCAGCTTCCAGCAACAGGCCCCCACCGGTTCTGACCCCCCACTGTGGGCAGGAAAATCAGCGGGAAAACCAAGTGAGGAAAGGAGGTGTGCCCACCTGTGCCAACCTCACCCCTCAGGTGGGGGAGGAGAGGTGAAGCACAACTCAGTCCGCACCATCTTGCAGATGGGGGGACCCAGCCATCCAGAGTGAGGCTTATGTCCCCCTCCCACTGGAGGTTGGCATAATAGTGGGTGTACCCACCCCAAGGAAGGGACCAATTGGTCCCAACCTTTACCTACCTGTAACACCCCTAAATCTAGTATTTAGGGGCAACCCTTAACCTTGCCTCTTCAGACAAGAACCCATCAAGAAGAAAAGAAGGACCGAAGATGCCGTGCTGAAAGTAAGAGGACGACGCCCACTGACTTGGCCCTAGCCCTACGGGCCTGTCCCCACCTCGAACCTGCTCCAGCGAAATCCTGGTGTGTCCTACAGCCAGCAGCCTCAAGAACCGGGGGGACCTGTCCTTCCCTTCAAACCCAAGACTTTGTCTACCGTGAGCACCAGATTTGCTCACCAACAGCCAAAACCGTGAGTCTGCACCACTCTGCACCCGACGCCTACGGCCTGAGTTCGAGTTGCCCAACACCACGAGGAGGTCTCCCCAGCGATCCTGACCTGAGATCTGGTGATCTCTGACCTGCCTCGACATTCCAAACGACGCCTGCAGCCTCTTTCTGGAGGACCCCCCACGACCTGAGCTGGTAAGAAAACCCGACGCCTAAAGACACCCCTGCACTCGATGCCCCACGGCCTTGGTGGCCCAACCGACGGTGTCCCAGCATCCCCAGGCATCCCAACTTACCTCTCCAACTGGTGGCCACCTCCAGAATATCTTCGTCCCGAGCCTGCAGTCTTTGTTGCAACCGGAGAATCCCCATTGAAATCAACAGGGCACCCGACGCCAAACCAGCACCCTGCACCCAGCTGCCCCTGCGCCGCTGCGGGTGTACTTTGGGTGCTAACTCGGATCCCCCTTTGCCCTGAGCCTAACACCAGGAGCTTTGCTCCCACAACCTTGTGGCCTGCTCGTGAGCAGCCACCAACCAGAGGCCCTGGAAACTCGTGTTGTGCCGGAGCCAGCTGGGGGATGGCAGAGCCCGACTTTGGGAGTGAGATTGAGACTTGTTACTCCGCCCCTGCACCTTTTCAGACAAATACAAGAGGTGTGAGGGGACAGAATCCTGCTTTGATTTCATGTACATCTTTCTCAACTTACCAGACGAAGACTGGCCTCTGGACAGCTACATTGACTCCAGGAACGGGATCAAGCTTTCAACGCAGACCTGACTTGGAGTGGTCACAGCGAGGGGTCTTTCTTATGCTTGGCGATGTAAAGCTTCACCTCACATTCCTTGATGGCCTTCGGGTTCATCAATGCACTGTCGCTAGAGGCCTTGGAGTCATGATAACCCCAAGCACCACTGGCATACCTGATGGGAATTTGTCACAGACATTTGTTCGTGATACTCCCTACAGGGTTTAAAACCTGTTTTATTTTAGGGGATGACATCCCTTGCACACTGAAGAAAAATTGAGGTATATCTCTCTCTGGAACATAAAGGATCTGCACCTGGTGGAGTGGAAAGAAAGGAACCGACATCAAGGAGCATGGGTAGCTTCTATGTAGGTTTCAAAAGTGACTTCCTGGACGGAACCGCATCAGTGCAGAGCCGCATGGCACCACCCGACGGCATGCTGAGGTACTGCTGAAAAAGTTCCGGATCCGGTCTGACGCCGGGAGGACTCTCAAAAAGTGACGAATCTGCTGCTAGAATTCTTTATCAGTAAAATACATTTCAACACTCGGTTCTCCAAAATGTAAAAATCCCTTATTAAGTAAACAGTACAAAACAAATTTTACAAAACATTTAGTGTGTAAATGAGTCAATTTACTGGCCAAAAATCCAAAAGTACCTGCAGCGATTCAGACACAATACTTATTATTATGGTGATTTGTAAAGCGCTTAGCTACCAAAAAAGGTTTCCCAGCACTAGCCTCCTCAACGAACCATGGATGAACAATACTCACAGTACAAGCTATAGAGAAGGAAACAGCCAGGTTTTTAGCTGCTTCAGAAAAACTGTGAGCGATTTACAGGCTCTCAGTGAACGTGGCAAATCATTCCAGAGCTTAGGGCCAAATAAAGCAAATGCCCGGCCACCCTGGTGAGTCTTCCTAAACATAGGAACCATTTCCAGATCTTGATGGCTGGATTGGAGAGCGCAATTTGGAAGCTAGACAGATACCAACGGTCTCAGATGTACTATACTTGACCTAGATGACACAGTATTGACAAGATCTTAAGTGTTTCTAATGGTAAAAGCCTAACAAGTATCATTTCTAAATGCTATTTAATAATCACTTCCCATTTACACATGCAACAATAAAAATGTACATCCCCAAATGGGTTTATGGTAAATCAGAAGTTGATATTCAATTCAATGGTTTTATCCAAAATGAAGCTTAGCTTCATATTATTCAGCATGCTGCCATAGAAGCTTGTTGAATCTCATTGAAATAATGAGGCTTTATAGATAAATTCAATGTACCTAATCTCTCTATATAATTAGCACAATAATCCCCCAAATATATAAACGTTTGATGAATTTGTCAACCCCTCTCATTAATACAAAAATAAGCTGAACGTGAACAACGCAGCACGCATCTGCTTAAAAACACTTATGCAGTGTTTTAGTGCAGTTCCAGGAAACAAATTGAGCCACTATCTTTGAAGTTTTAGCAAACGTTCTCATGTATCTCCAAATATTATATTCACTAATTTTTAAAAAGACAAACGCGTGAGAAATTTGCCAACAAGATCATACACTCCCTTTCATTAACAAAACCTCATTGTTGCAAACACAGATAGTTCTTAATACAGGCAGAAAGCCACATGCAAATCATAATAAGTAGTACATTAGAAAGTAAGTCATAAATAAGTGAACAATTATCCTCCTGAACAGCTGTCAGAAGTGTGCCAAGACACACAGTCATGAATATCTCAGTACATTCACAAGTACAAGTATTAAATATATGTTTCTCATGAATAGAATTGTTTCTAAACCTGTTTTAGCTCGTTTGCTTCCAGGTTAATCATTGATGTCTACAACTGATGAACAACAATAGCAGATGATAAAAAAAGAGACGATGTAATAAAAAAGAATAGCGAATAACTCACCATGTAAATAGTACAGAACAAACAAACAGAATAAAAATACAATTCAAATAAAACTAACAAGACACATCCACAATCAGAAACTAATGTTGATCAAGATTTAAAATAGCTCTGACACAATCATCCTCAAACTAACACTGCCAAAATATTTTAGTCTTGTAGTCTAAGTGAGTTTGAAACAACCAGCACTTGTAAAATACTGTTACAATCGACTCTTGTGAACTCAAATTAACATACAGCAGGTTCAAAATCCCAGTATCCCAGACAAGTGTTGTTTTTGGGTTCGCCAATACAAAAGAAACAAACAAAATCAAAAGATAAGTTTCAAAACATAATTCTTATTTTTGTACTCATCTACCATGTGGACTCATGGTATGAAGTTTCAGAAGCAAAAATGATACAATTTAGAAGATTTTACTAGCATAATCGCCTCAATGTGAGGGCAGGGATATAAATTCCAAAACTTAAAAGCACAATCAATGTTGCAATGTGTTTGAATTTAAAGAAATGACCTTCAAGTGTTGTCTTGAAATCTTTAGTTCAGTTATTGAACTTGGTACCACCACACTCCTTCGCTTAAATGACACCTAGTCAACATACAGTAGACAGACATTTTAATCTGTAATTTATACCATTTTTGTATTATTGTGAGGATGTACAAATGCTTTCCTTAAACTCACTTGTTACTTTGCTGACAGGCAAGACATATAAATATCTCTGCACTTACCCTTTAAAACCAGCTATAAGACTGCCTCGAAAGGAAATCGCATCCACAGGACACATACTTGGTGAAGACACTGACAAAAAAATAAAATTCATTTAGGATTATATATCATTTCATCAGCTTACTATATTCTAACCCCATTCTAATATAGTAGGTTTCCTCCTTTTGCCCCACAAATGCATCCTCTACCTCCATTACATTGAACAAGCACAATATTGATACCCACCGATTAACTGCTGAACCAGAGACTAACTGAAATATTTTGAATGGCATAAATACTTATGAAACCTTTCCACTCTCTTGAAAGCAACAAGGTTGTCACAGAACAAACCTCGAAGAATAATGAAATACAAAGGCCTGGTTAAACTATCAAACACTAAATGCCCTAATTCACAAAGGTTAACTGGGTCGTAAACATAGGTTTACGACCAAATCTACAAGTTTTACACCTGTCAGAAATTTTCAAAAAGATTTCTGGCAGACATAAACCCATTTACATATGTGAAGATTTTTGTTGTGTGTACAGAGTTCTCTTCACCCATACATCGCACTCAAGAGGTGGGAAAATTGGTGTACCAAGCAGAGGTAAAGTTTGGATGTTTGTGAACACCCATTCACATACTTCGCTCATTCCCCTTTTAACCCTGGAAACAATAGGACTTTTACTCTAAGCACGGATGATGTAAATCCTTTTCCAGAGTGGGAAGGTGAATGGATCACCACAAGATTTGGTGAGGGTGAAGGAGAATGGCTTTCTACACAGAAACATTATCGCCACAGAGAAAAAAAAATAGTTTTCACAGGGGATTCTAATTCCCTGTGTGGAGCTCCACACTATGGAGAACTCCACATAGCGAGAATAGGATCCCAATAGGAATGTCACAAGGTCTTTCCAGAAAAATGAGTGGAACCTGTGTCTGGCACAGCACTCCGGTCATGCTTCTGTGGACATGAGTGAAGTACAGAAATTCTGAACATTAGGTCTTGTAGGAGGTGGAGATACTTGCTTGTAATTTTCTGGCTTTCTTTGCGAATCAAGCACTATGTTTTTTAAATTAAACAGGGTCAGTGTCTTTAACTCTGAAATTGCAGGTGTTCCCCTGATGCTCATCTCACAACAATTGAGGAAAATGTGATCCATGTCACTACTCTTCCAACCACTAAGAGCAGCTTTATGGAGAGGTCTTATGTATGTAGGTCTGCACATGGTATTTCTATAGCGCAAACCTAGCTAAAAGGAACCAGAGTGCTGTACAATGTCAAAGACGAGAATAAAGTCAACAAGTGATAGGAGAGGCAGCTGGGTTGTGGACAGTTAATGCATTAGGATTGTAAAGCTAATAACAACTGTGCCAAAGTGTCCAGTATTTAGTGGCCAATTGGTTACGTAGAATTGTTTTAATACATTTGTGAGAAAAGTGCAAAGGAAAGAAATGTATCAGTAAAAACAATGAGGTTTGCAAAAAAATCTGAGATATGATGTCTATAAAAGCAGACAGCAGGAATCTGCAAAGCCCTTATTCTGCACTATATATTTGAGCCACTTTAGCGTTTTAAAGGACGCAATCTGCTTTAGGAGGCATTCTACAAATGTCTTGTAATCATTCTACGAGCATAACTGTAGTAGACAAAAGGAAATGCATTCCTTACATGAAATTATGCATTTCTGTTTATTCTGCTCATACCACAACAAAATTTAGACACATTTTTTTTTTGTTTAAACAAAATAAAAATACCAAAACAAGCAGAACTAATCTCAGTGTGCTCAGCTGCGACTGCTGATTTGCAACCTAGTTTCCCTAGCAACAAACAGGTCAGCAGAAATCAAAAGAGGTTAACAGTGAAGTGGAATGAAACAGAATGGCCTATGAGGTAGGAGGGATGTCTTGTGCCCACATTCTTCACCTAATGCTTCATAGCATGCTTACTGTCTATACATTATGTGAGGACTTGCATAATCAACACCAAACAGCTTGCTTAACATGCAGAGGCTTGCGTCACTCTATCTTCGTATGTCTACTTTCAACCCAGATCAGAAAAGAAATTTCCAAAGATGTGTTTTAAAAGAGACAGTGATTGATTGCTCATTTGATACGGAAATGGTGCCTAGGCTTCAAACCTTCTACTAGGGCCATACAAATGGTAGAAAGGAATCATACAGATGTCAATAACAAAACATGAACAAGAATATGACCAGGTTTAATTTATTGCTTAAGTGTGTACAACATGTAGTGGTACTATAGACACTGTTGAAAAGATTAACAATGAAATAGTTTTATTGTTTTTCCTTTTTTGTGTAATGTCTATCCTGGATTAAACGACTGAATAATCCTGGAGCATACTGAATAAATTATTCCAGCACATTAAGGCCACCTTCTGGCCACCTCTCATAGAAAGGACACGTCTGAGGTTTTAATATACTGAAAGAGTTCCAAGAGAAGTAGGTTAAGACCCAAAAGACAATTTAGGCATATTAAGAATCTTTAAATATTACTCTAAGAACAGCAGAAGGGTCCTCATTTGGAATTAGCAGAATCTGATTAAACATAATAAGTTCCAGTAGTCGAATGTGTGCTTTACTGGTGTACAAGAAGTTTGAATTAGACTTTGAAGCATTTAAATGTTAACTTCGATAAAAGGCCCAGTGTATAAAAAATACAAGTTTGTTAAAGTAAAACAAATTGGCCCTTGCAGTAGTTTCTAGCCTACAGTCAACAAAAAAAAAAAAGAAACAGTCTCACATCGAAAATGCTTGTTAGCTACCGTCTTCGCTTTGCCATTGCTCATATTTGCAGCAGGAGCCTTGGCAATGCCAATGGTAGCAGGTAGCCATATTGGAATGTCATTTTATACACTTTTCAACATTGGTGGTCACATTGTGCTCAGAGGGTATTAAAGTGTTATTTGGTATACCTGTACCATTCCAAGACTGCCATCACACCAAATCTAAAGGTGACTTGAAGCAACATTGGAAGTGTTAAAAATAACATCCTAAGTTTGCTGCCACCCCCAAAAGTTTTCACAGTGACAAAGTGAATATTGCCAGCAGCGGTTCGGCAGGGTGGTCAGACCCAGCCTCACCAGCTAGTCCATCACACCCAGCTGATGAAAAATGATGATGCAAGAAGCCGTGGGAGCCTCTTCCTCCCAAGTAGTCTTGGTGAGTCAATCATCCAAATACAGGTACACATGGTGACCATGTCTGCACAGGAGGGCTGCTACAGGGGCAAGGCATATTAAGTGAGTGGATTTCATGCCAAAAGGGAGGTCCTCGATCAGGTAGTGCTGCCCACCACAGATAGCAAGACAGAATGCTTCTAGTTTGGGCATATAGAGACATAGGAGACGGTGCAATTTAGGTCAAAGGAGGAAATAAAGTAATCTTCCTGAAGAAATAAAAGGAGTTCCTCTAAGGTAACCAATACAAAAGGACAACTTCTTCAGAAACTAGTTGCGTTTTTGGAGGTCCAAGATAGACCTCCATTCTCTCATTTTCTTCCAGACCAGGACCACCAGGAATAAAAGGCCAGATTTCTTAGCCATTTTATAACCTATCGCTCTTTTCAGAGGGAGAAAGAGCTTGGTGTTGCAGCCCCCGCACGAGCGGTCGGTTCTCTTTCCTGGGTGGTTAACTGGGTGGTCATTCAAGTAATTCCAGCGTGTACCTGGATTGATCGATTTGGTACACCCAGTGATCAGTGATAATCTGCACCTATGCAGTAACAAAACAGGAAATGTGCCTAAAAGACCTTCATGGTGTTTAGCATGGAGGGCAGCCTTGACAAGTCTTGCTTTGTGGTATCTTGGGAGCAGGAATGAAAGGTGCCCGTTTTCTTACCAGTCAATTTGTTGTAGCCTTGATGCCCTTGGCCTCTGCCTTGAGAGTACCCTTGGTTATAATCAGATCAACTGTAGGAAAAATACAGCCGATCCTTTCTGCCGTACGGATTGTAACCTAAACTGTCAGCGTGGGGACACAGGAAGCCATGAAAAGATGTGAAAGGAGGGCATCTGTATTGCAGGGTCCCTGGCAAGTGTGCTCTATTAGAAGTAGTCTTAATACTTTGCAAGGTATTGTTCTCAAGTTAATTCCAAACGTGTTGGTCCCATCAAAGGGCATATTAAGTGCTTTAGCATGCATCATGGGGCGGATAGAGGTGAACCTGAGCCAAGTCGGTCTTTTGAGCACTGCTATATCTGCAATGTGCTGGAAACTAATGTTCGAGACGGCCATTGCTTTGTCAATGAAGGCAGTTGAGGCATTAAAGTAGCTTCTCCAATAAATAGCTCCTGAGCTACTGGTAGCTCTCCAGCTACCTGCAAGTAGTTCTCCTATGTGCAGCTCAGCCTACAAAATTAGAAACTCGTTTGGCTCAAATAATATATGTGTAAAAGTGTGTATTTGAGCAAAAAATGTGTATTTTCAGAACTCATAAGCTGATGTATGAAGAAAATTGGTTGACTTTTCAAACACATTTTTAAAGCTGATATATGAATAATAAATCATGTGGCATTGAGGAGACATTATTACCTTGGTGCTACAAGCATTTCATCTACGGCTGTTATGTATTACCTATCTAAAGACATCCCAAAGTGACAAAACCTTTTTTACATTACTACTCAGCACCCTGCCTGATGCACAGAGGTGTTCATTGTTGGTAATATTGCATAGGATTGGCCACTAAAGTAATCTTGGCTAATGTGGTTACAATAATATCAGTAGCTTGGGACGATTTCCATTAAACATAGGAGGCTCTTATTTTAGAAAAGGGTTGAGTCCCTGTGTAAGACACTTCCTTCACAATGACCCTAGCTTCCTCGCTTCTATCTTCAGTCATCAGGTCAAGAAGAAGTGAAACGGTTGTGCCACAACTGCGGTCATGTATATTTCTCACCTTTATGGGAGTTACCATCATCTAACCGACACTGTGGCACGAGTTATCAATACATCTTCGATTGCCATCTGGTTGAAGGGGGAGCGGAACACATGAGCAGGTTCTTTGAGCATTTCTGAGCCGCTGCTGCAGAGGTCAAATTTAGATTCAAGTGGCTAGTTAGGAATGTAAATGCTGCTTTGGGTGCCCCGTTTTGTCTTTCTGAGGAGCGGCATCACGGCTTGAACCAGGGCTGGCACTAGGCATGAGCTTCAGCCTTTACTTCCAGACATGATCTAGGATAGGGATGGAGTTCATACTTTTCCTGTACTGTTATTAGAAATCATAAATGAAACATTGCTGCTCCCCAAAAGACATTGGGAGACCAAATTTATTTGCCAATTGTATTAGCGAGGACTGAAACCAAGCTTTGTCAGCCGGAATATAGTGTAGCTAAGGAGTGCATATTTTACACCTTTTCAGGGAATGGTTAAATCCCTGTACTCCTCTTTGTACTGGACATCACTGTCATCCTGTTCTTCCACATACTTCCCACTTTTGATCATGGTCCATGTCCTGGTTGCTCTCAAGGTACTCTTCCTTCTCCTTATCTCTTGGCATTGGGACTACTTAGGGAAGGTCTCAGAGGTGGAGTCAGTGGGTGTGGTGGAGGTGGCATCTGTGGCACAAGAATCTATAGTTGAAGTATAAGGGAAACATTGGGCTGCTGAAGTACTTTTGGAGGACTCCATGGAGGGTAATGATGTTGCAGCTGAGGTACCAGCCTTTGAAAAACTTCCATCTTGTGCTATAGTGTGATCATGAAATAAACTGTAAACAATCACAGAGGTTTCACAAAGTGGATGTCTGGGCTCATATGAACACCAATTACCCTTTCTGCTGCATATGATTGGAGTTCTCAGAGAACTGTCATGGTTCTCCAGACTGCCTGGTTGTTTCTGGTACCCTGTCCTTCCTTGAACAGCAGTATGCCTATTTATGCCTATTTATTTCCTTTCTGGCAATGTAGCATGGTCACTTTTGTACCCTTGTTCCTGTTTATGCCACCTGCTATGTCTCCTGTAATTACACAAACCGCTACCCATGTTCCTGTTTATGTCACCTGCTATGGCTCCTGTAATTACACAAACCGCTATGGCTTACATGGACACTTTGGACAGTTCCTGGTTTAGTGATCTTTTCGTTTACGTTTTTATTGCCTTTTTTCTTTATTCAACTAACAAATAGTCCGCCTTACAGTGTTCAGTATCATGTCACACTGCAGCCACCGTACTCGCGTCGCTACTATAAAAGCAGCCACGCCCATCCGCTACTTGCGGATTATTCCAGTGATTTCCTCCGAGGCTCGCCGGTTGTTTCCTCGCGCTGCCTTCCGTTCTTGGTTCTTCTTAACGGTAAGGTTTATGAAGAGCGTTTCCTGTTGCCAAGACATCCTGAGGTAGGAGACGACTTTCCTTTTTATTAAAACTGTAAAAGCCACTGAGCATTTGTTCACGCTTGAGTTTTCAACTGACAAACACGTTACCAGAACAGGAATTTTCCTTCTCGAGCGCATAAGCATTTTTTACCGCTACTATCAAGGAAGTAATACGTATTTTTGGTATGCAGTAATGTTTCAACTCAGAAAAGACTCGCAATGTTATGTGATAAGAGAAACTCAATTTTGATACAAATTTCTTGTGCAAAGTACTAAGGGTTCACAGAACAGACTCTCAGAACGAAAGAATCCTTCCATAAGAAAAGACTCATTTTTTATACGAATCCATTGCGCAATGTTTCTTTTTCTTTAAGAGTACAGCGACAAGCATTGTTTAATCTTCGCATAACTAAAGAGAATCCTACAATTATGTTAATGTGAACTAATGCACTACTAAATGAAGACTAAACTTAATTACAA
This sequence comes from Calotriton arnoldi, assembly GCA_963921515.1. Classification (NCBI taxonomy): domain Eukaryota; kingdom Metazoa; phylum Chordata; class Amphibia; order Caudata; family Salamandridae; genus Calotriton; species Calotriton arnoldi. The sequence continues at coordinate 562,748 of CAWUFW010008952.1, read as the reverse complement.
GGCTGCAAGACTAAATGCTTAATTCATACTTCTAAAGGTTGTGAGACTTATAACGACCTTCAGTTCAGAATACAGCAGAGTTCATAAGGAGGTTTCGTGTGTCTGAGTAAGCATGATTATGAGCACACCAGAACATATCAAGACTTAAACTGACCATTGCAAAGAACTGCTGATATTTTCTTTTTCAGGTAAATTGGATTTATAGTTTATTTCATATCTTTATATTGTCAAAGTTAAGAAAGAAGAAGAGCTCAACTGTTTGATTGCTGTCGTTCCAGATCTTCCTCCCCACAGTACCCTCCCTAATTCCCTTCCCCTCGTCTGGCCATCTTGATCCTCTGGTGTTTTTAAAGGCTCAGAGTCAAGGCTGCGGGAAGGTGGGCTTCTTGAGGGTACTGATCCTGAGGAACTTAATATACCGATTCTGACAAGAACATATTGCTCATGACCTTGCCGTTTAAACTCTTGGCCTCGTCATAAAAACCTTTCTTCATATTTCCCAATATAGCATACGTCCGAAACTATAGGGCTACAGGCCACATACGATGCCTGCTCTTGGAAGCTGATGGTACAGTCTACATAGAAGACTTTCAGTAGAGTGCAAACAAGCGGATGGTGCCTTGGGTGCAAATTTGTTGTTGATGGGATCGCAGATGGCACTAGTGCTGGCAATGTAAACAAAGGTACACATGAAAATGACAAGTCATCAACAACATGGCTGTCATCAAAAAGGTTAGTGGGATCAGTGACAACATATCGCAGCAGTGAGGCTGTCACTTTACATGGGAGGCGGGCCTTCAACGATGGTCGCTTTCTCGTGGTCAGATTCTTGACATTTTCATTTTTTTATTTTATTATTCGTAATTTGCCAATACAATTTATACCATACAGCAAACACAGTATTATCATAACTTATATATCAACACTTTTGCCTTCAGCATGTCACATTCAATGTCCTTGACTTAAACCTGTGGGAGAAACACACTACAACAGCGAGTTATTGAACTCCATTAGCCCATTGATGAATTTGCTATTAGATATGCAGAGAACGGTGCCCAGATATTTTTGGGTCAAGATGTCACCGGTAGCTCTTCTGCATAAATATCTAGTTTGTCTTTACAATACGCCATATCAACCAGCCAACTATCAAGTGTAGGCGCCATTTCCCGCCCCCCTCAGAGCATGGATACTCTTCTTTGTGCCAATAGTAGAGCTATCGCCACCATCTTACGATTATGAGGTTGCATAGATTTGACAAGATCTAACAGAGACAAGTGTGGAGTGCAGCCCACAAGTTACATCATCGTAACCGATGAGGCCCAAGTCACCAGAGTCCAGAATTGCTGCAATGAAGCACAGGACCAGGTCTGGTGCATGAAATACACGTCAGGCCTGCCACAACGTGTACATTGGGCAGTCTCACACAACCAATATCTATGAAATTCTAGTGGAGTATAGCTGCTGAAAGTATTTGAAGTGTATTATTCTTAAGTTACAGTTGGCCATTAGCCGGCCTGTGAGGGTGCAGCAAAACTCCCAATCTTCCAAGGATGGTGGGGGGGTCTAGTACAGTATTTCATTGTTCTACTATTCTAGCCTGTATAGTCTGGTAATTAAGCGTTTGCGTGAGCTACCAGTAAGCATATTTTGAAACAGCCCCAGTGTGGGTGGTGCATCTGGAAATTGTGAACACAAGGTTTTCAGAGCCTCTCGGAGCCGGCGATAGATAAACACCAGGAGTGGGGAAGTATGATGTGCAAGTGCAATGGTTTCTAGTGATATAAACTTTCCTTCTCGGAAAACATCACCAAACGATACCAACTTCGCTTCTGCCAATAAGGTAAGTGCTTTGGGTTCTTGAATGACTGAAATGGCTGGGTGATATAATAGTGGCAGCGCCGGAGCATTAAGCAGAAGTCTCCCTGCTCTTTTGCACAATTCCTGCCAGGCTCTTGCCGTACTGTTTATTCTGTTAATCTAGGGACTTCGATCATGCATATGGCAAGATAGCCCTAAGTGGTATTGGAGGTGCATTGTCATTTTCTATCGCTAGTATGTGTGGCAAGTATGTGGTGGGGAAACCCGATGTCACTTCTGCCTGTTTTTGTTGTATCCTACATGCTACAGGTTCCAGCGCTATAGCAAATAATATCGGCGACACCGGACACCCTTGTCGCGTTCCTCAGTGGATATTCATCAAGGGCGATATATTGCTATTGATGCGTAACCTAGCTACTGGCTCTGTATACAGCAGGCGATGTATCCACTGTGAAAAAGCTCTTGGCATCCTATACGATGCAGCACAGAGAATATATATTCCCACTGTATAGAATCAAAGGTTTTGGTGGCATCTAACAGTATAACCGTCGCCTTGAGAGGGGTCTAGTTGATGTAGGACTGCAAACAGCGTGTGCAAATTATGGGCGGTAGAACGGTCCGGTAAAAATCCCGACTCGTCAGGCAGTACCAATGCAGGGAGGAGTGGGTGGAGTCTGGCAGCAATCATTTTCGCTAATATTTTAGTGTCAGTATTTAATAATGATAAAGGTCTATATGATTCACATCGTTCTGGGTTCTTGCCCGGTTATAAAAGGGTTATTATGAGTGCTTCCTAACTCGGAAGCAATATTTGTTTTGCATAGGCCTCTGTGTACATCGCATGGAGATGCGGTGCCAATAGGTCCGCAAACTCCTTGTGGAATTCACCAGGCAACCCATCACTGCCTGATGCCTTACGATCTGGAAGTGAGGATATGGCTTCTCGTACTTCTGATATGATTGGTTGTACCAAGAATTCTCTCTGACCCAGGGAAAGCCACCATATTGCGATCTCATCAAGGTAGAAGGCTGTTTCTACTTAATTTGTAGCTTCTCATGGCCCATACAGGCACGAGTAGTACTCCATAAATTGTGCCGTGATGGCTGGTGTGTTGCAACACAACAGACCCTCACGGGATTCTATCCCAATATTGTACAATTGTGGCCGTTGATCTTTTAGTTTAGTAGCTAGAGTATGCCCTTATCGTTGTCCTTCTCCTTATGACCTAGTCACCCATTGTCTAGACATATGTTTCACCTCTTGTTCAGCAGTGTTATTTTCAGTAATTTGTTCTCTGATGTCCGCCAGGATAGCAGATGAGGGATGTGCTTCATATTGTCTTTCTAACTCTGTTTTTCTCAATAGATTGCATCCGAGAGCGAAGGGCTCTCAGTACTCCTGCCTGTAATCCCATACATACTCCCCTGATGGTAGTCTTAAACACTTCCCACAATATATCTGTGCCCTCCACAGAACCCTTGTTCTCAACAAAGTAGTGAATGATTGCTTCTCTCACACCATCTCTGAATACAGGGTCTAATAGAGAAGAGGCCTGAGCCTCCATTGAAACTGCGGAGGACGATGCGTGGGGATAACCATTCCTAGCAGAACCGGAGAGTGGTCCGACAACGTCCTAGTGGCTTGTGGTCACTATCCACGTGCTAGTCTCTCTCAATACCAGCCAATAATCTAGTCTGGACCAGGTCTCGTGGGCAGAGAAAAGGTGAGTCCCTTCTCTGGCAGTTGGATGATGTGACCTCCAAGCATCCAGCCGGTTATGTTCTTATATATCATGGATAACCCGGTCTGAGTGTTTGCCCTGCCAGGTAGTCGAAGTATTATGGTCTAGTGAGGGATCTAGGTATGTGTTTAAATTCCCGCCCCATAGAATCGTAGTGGGTTGCAGGGCATACAGGCGATTTGCTAATTGCGTATAAAAGTCAGGGTCATCAACGTTAGGCCCGAATGTATTAATGGTCACAACTGTGCCACATAGATGGCCTTGTATTAGTTTGTAGCGCCCCTTATTGTCTGATTCGGAGTGCAGGAGTGTAAACTGGAGTTCTTTTTCAACTAGTATGAGGATTCCTCTGGAGTACGACGAATAGGATGAGGCTGCGTGGACTGCGAACCACCTAGACCCCACCTGCCGGTCAGTGGAGCGCATTAGATGCGTTTCCTGCAGCAAGACTATCTGTACCTGGCGGAGGTCCAGATAGGCAAGCACCCACCAAATTTTTTGAGAACTATTTAGTCCTTTAACATTCCAGAATATCAATCTAAGTGGACTCTGCGTGTGCGTCATATTGGCCAACTATCATGTGGCTCTCGGTATCATGTGGTACTGAAATGTTGGCATATATTAAACAATATCCCTCCCTCCCACCCACTTCAGCATCCCAATCATGCCAAAGACATACCATTTACAACTCAAACAAAAAAATAAACAGGCCAGGTGTACAATACAACATACCCTGACCATCACAACTTCACAATATAACATCAGGTGGGGTACCCCCTAGTGGGGCTAGCTGGAGGCCAGAAATTTCACCTGATGGACGGGGGTGGCTAGAGACATGCAGTGTTATATGCAAGCTGGATTCAGGATCTCCAGGGAACAGCTGCATGTAGATTCACTGAGGGGCAAGCAAAAGGGGAGACCTTGACAATGACAACATTTTTAATTCAAGTTTCCATCCGTACGGTTCGTGTCTTCATCCAGAGTTCATGCAACACTGAGTAGGTGCGTCCCCGAGCTCTAAATGCATTTCTTAGGACCAGATAAGCAGGATATCATTGCAATTCACAGCCTATCTATGGCATCAAACACATACCTGCTTGAAATATAACACGTGTCTTACAAACAGTTTGTTAGGTCTGATAACCATAGTCCCTCATCGCCCTGGGTCGAGGGCGGAGAACACGCCGGGCTGGGCCGGGAGCACTGAACACTTAAAGTCTGTGACTGCCCTCAGTGATGCGAAGATCTTCTGTATCCTGTTGTATTCAATTCTGAGGTGAGCTGGATATAGCATGACATAGGGGATGTTAGCTAGAAGTTTTTCATCACCCAAGTGTATTCCGTATGCGCAGCTTGGACATCCACCTTAAGTCCGGATAAAAGGCACCTTCATAGCCTTGATATTTAATGTTCTGCTTCTCGCTAGCCAGTCGGAGAACTACGTCCCGATCACGATAGTTCCATAATTTGGCTATGATGGGTCTCGGAGTGGCACCAGGCGGCGGACGTGCCGCTAGTGATCTGTGAGCTAGCTCAACTATTAATAATTCTGACCGTTTTTCTGGCCCAAAAAGGTCTTTCAGCATAGTTTCTAAGTAATCTTCAAGTTGGCCAGTATTGGTAAATTCTGGTACTCCTAGAATTCGAAGGTTATTACGCCACGAGCGCGCTTCTAAATCCTCATTTTTTACCTGGATCAACTCCAGCACTTTTTGCATATTTAGGCATTTAGTGTCAGTAACAAGGGATTTATCTTTTCCATTTGATATACGCTGCTCCGCTGCAGTAATGCGAGTTGCTTACTTATCCAGCTTCATGGTCATGCGGTCCAGCCTCAGGGTCTGAATGTCTAACTTAACAATCAATAGCTTGTGGTCTCTGTTGCATAGCTAATAGTGTGGTTTCAAGAGAGCTGGGCTCAGGCGGCTGTGGTTCTCTCTCTGAATCAGAGTGCGCGTGATGCAGTCTAGGGGCCCATCTGGACTCAAATGTGAGGCGGGTCTGGTGGTTATCTGCCTTCCCCATGGTGACTGTTAAGTGCGACACCTTTCTCAAGATGGTGCGTGGGGGGGCAGGGGCGCGTGGGGGGGCAGGGGGGCATGGGGGGGCATGGCATTGCAGCGCTCAGAAATCTTAGAAATATTTTAGAGGTGGACTAGGTAGGCTGGTGAGTGCCACCAATCAATATAAGAACTCAATGCCAGGTAGGGGCACGCGTCATTGCCCCAGTCACCATAGGATTCAGGTTCACACCGAGTGTCCCCCAGGAGTCAGAGTGCGATTCAATACATGTTCATATTAGGTTGTGTTTAGCCATTTAATCCAGGAGTCCCAGGTTGCATGCAGCTAATCTCCTTATGTGTGCTGTTCACTGCGCACCTTTCCCTCCAGTGCCAGCCGATCACCACTCAATCGATTTCCACCTGCAAAGGTCCAAATCAGGGGACAGCTCCGCACGCGTTACAGAGGGAGCTCTCGGGCCTAGCGGGTGGCTGACGCTCCAGTATGGGCCCCAATGGGGTAGATCAGCTACTGGAGCCACGATGCAATTAAGGACGCGCTGAAATGTGTAGAGCCCCGGGGCTTACAAAGATACAAATTGGGCTGATGTTCAATAGCATGCCTCAACGGTGACCAGGCACTCTCCCCGCAGCTGTTCAGTTCTTACAATAGCAAACGTGGTCCGCGCTTGGCCTACTCACAGTCCGCCCCTCTAGTGGGGAGCGGCGATGTTATGGAGCCGTGCCGTGTCTCCGCTCGGAATGTCAAGTCCAGCGGGGAGATCCTCGCAAGCCCCGCAAGGCCCTCAGCTCACAACAGATCGTCCGCGATCGCTGGATGCGTGCTCACAGCTATTCACAATATCTCAAGCGTGGCAGATGGCCGCAGCAAACTGACAGGTCGCATCGTCAGGGCCCCATAGTTCAGGAATTGCCGGCCCAACACCACAACTCTGCTCACAGTCCACGGCGTGCCACCATCTTCTCGCGGGCCCGCTGTTCCACTTTGTACCTTTCACAGGCCTGGCAGGTACAGAAAATAGCAAATTTCAGCCCAGCTGCAGTCCAGCAGTTCATTCTACAGCTTGTCCCTGATTTTTAAGCGTGGATGGCAATTTGTCCCATGAATAATTGACGGATTGCTGTTTCCAGTCGGCAGAGCTGCACTAAGGTGCAGCCATCTTGCAGTGGGCTCTCTCGCGCCCCCCACCCTTTCAGTGACAGTTTAGGTGGGACAACTGAAGGGTGTCAGCACAGCTGGATTTTCACACCATTTTCTGCAGAAGGTGGTCCTCGGTCTTTTTCGACATGTAACTGACAAATGCTTGGTTTTGCCCTTTGCAGAAGTGGATCCAGGCTTTTCAGTTTTTAATTCAATTTGAAGTAGCACAATATGCTTCCTCATTTGTACAGTCTTCGTGGAACTGCAAAGAGCAGCACTTTTGACCGAATCATCCCACCGATGGAGAGGAAACTCAATAGAGGGCGAAAGTTTCTTTTTCTCAAGAAGAGAAAAGGCCACCACCTTTCCTTAAGTACTTTTGAAGGAAAAGCCTTGCATAAGCCACAAAGGAAAGATATACAAAAAGGATAATGGCAAAAAATTCACTAATTGTGTGGCTCATAAATAAAAATCATCTTTTGTCCACAATCAGAACAGGACTTGTTGAGTGATCATGTCTCCTGGTTTTTCTCTGCCACAGTGGCAGTTGGAAGTGCCCCCATGGGCCAGGTGACCTAGGATCAAAAGGTAAATCTAGAGCTGACTGAAGCCAGTGAAAACCAAATATAGTATGAATCCAATCACTGTGAGGTTTAAGAAAGGTAAGAGCAGAGCTCTGTCTAGGAACACCCTCACACACTGGTGTGCGATAGAAACCTGAGCTATGATAGCCTTTAGGAGGTGTAGAGAACTCAGCAGTTTTGCCTCATTGGCTGAAATTTTGGTTGCTTCCAAAGAGGGCAATGTGCTACTAAACAAACACTGTTGCTGGTCTCAGGGCCACTTTAACACGGTTTCCTGCTCTTTTAAATTACTAGGTATTTCCAGCCACATGATGGGTAATCATTAATTCAACATGTAAATGAAAGATAAAATGCTGGAGAATGCAAATAGCATCCACAGCAACATTTTGCATGTAGCGAGATCTAATAACTGCAAGGTGTCGAAAGTTAAACAATAAGCTAAAGTGGGTTAACAACGATATCTTAATTTATATTTAACATGAAGAAACATTTATAACTATGCTAATAAGTAAAACAGTAATTTCAACTGCTACTTTGTTAATGCAGAATCAATGTGGTTGATCATTTTAAAACCGCACAGAGACAATTTCAACACTTAACACATATTGCAGCAAAAAGGCTTGCCATGGCAAGTGGGGGCTTTGGAAGCTAGGTCTTTAGGCTAAAAAATATTAGCGTAGTTCTGATTCTATTGGGGAAGTGTTGAAGGCTTCAAGGTTGAAAATTATGTCTTCCTACAGTTGTCTAATCTGTCGAGTTAACTATGAACGAACGTGAGCAAAAATACAGAACAAGCAACTTAACTTTAGTTATGGATTGCTCAGGTATTATGGCATGTATCAGTTACTCCTCTTTCCATCTCCAAGAAGCTAAAGCTCGACTCTGGGTCAAATGGCAAGCAAAACCTAGGTCTAAAACCCCTCATTTTCACCATGACCGTAGTAGGAGAGTACCACTAAATTAATTGGAAAGACCAGCATGTGCTTCATTCTTCACCACACTACTTCCTCTGAGCTGCAATATCCCACTGTCAACACTAACCCTCTCCTCAGTTACGCATCATCACATGTAGGGTACTCCAAATCTTTGAGTGAAAAGTGGAGACGGCAGAGTGTTACAAGGATACATCAATACTCAGGGGGGAATTAGTTAAGCTCCTTCGCTGTGCCATGGCCTTCACTCTTTAATCCACTCAAAGCTGTACTAGCATTGGAGATGGAAAAACTGCTAACATTTAAGCACAGCAAATCCAATCAGTCTTAATTTGCCAAAGTTTGTTGTTTGCCAGCATTGATTGTCCCAATGCGATGGAAGCTGACAGACAAACATGCACTCCCATTGAGTGCTAAATCGGGATTACCACACAAAAAAGAGGAAGAAAAATAGTGCAGTAACTTCAACAGAGGAAGGAAACACTCAACCAATTAATAGCACGGCGAAACCGATATTTGTAAAGCACCGCATATACCAGAGGGCGTCTTGGTGCTGGAGTCTGAAAGAATTCTGCACTAAAAGAACAAAAGTCAGAATCTAAAGAGGGAGCGAAAATAACCACGTTTTGAGATGCTTTCTAAAAATCATCAGATTTGACTGGCTTCTGAGGTGCCAGTGGAGCTGGTTCCATAGCTGACAGGTTCAGTAGATGAAACTTCTACACCCCCGGAACGTGCCCCCCCCCCTCCCCCAAGACTCTTTACGAATCTTGGGTACCATCACTGTTCTAGAAGATGCAGATCTAAGATATCTCCTAGGGATATACCAAGAGAATTTTGTCTATATATATTCTGGACCTATATTATGGAGTGCTTTGTGTGCCGAGTCAAACTTCTGGATGTTCTTGAGAAGGCGCACCGCAGCATTCTGTACCCTCTGCAGTTTACTTAGAGAGCCTTGCTGCATGCCCATAAAAAGGGCATTGCAGTGATCTAATCTCGCTAAGACCAGAGATATAATCACTGTTTTTTGTAAATCAAAAGGAATAAAAGATATGATTTTCTTCAGTTTTTCTAACATGAAAAAGCAGGAAGATATGAGCTTGTTAGTCTGATCGGTAAAAGATAGATTTGCGTCGAAAATTACCCCTAAATTCCTCACTTTGGATACCGGTATTGGGAGGGGGCCCAGAGTCTGTGGCCACCAAGGGAGGTTCCAGAATGACGTATCCTTCCCAAAAAGGAGCACCTCGTTTTTTCTTAATTAAATTTAAGACCGTGACAACTCATCCAGCTATCTATGGCTAGCATACAGTTGTTAAAACGAAATGCCACTTCTTCCATGCAGCCGGTGATTGACACTATGATTTGAGTCTTGTCAGCGTAGGAAATAGTTGGAGAACCAAAGGATATTATTAGCTTTGCAAGAGGGGCCACATAAATATTAAATAACTTGGGGCTCAATGACGACCCTTGCGGAACTCAACAAGGCAAAGAGAAAGGTTTAGAGGTAAAATCTACAAGTGTAATCGATTGCTCTCTACTTGTAAGAAAAGAGCACAGAAGATCATAAGCAGAACCACAGATCCCTATCTCCACTAGATGTTGCCTCAGGACAGAATGACTCACGGTGTCAAACACTGCGGATAGGTCCAAAAGGACCAACGCAGCCTTGCCTCCATTGTCCATAATATTACGCAACTCTTTCATAGCCACTACTAAAGCAGATTCTGTACTGTGTGTTTTTCTACAGCTAAACTGTGCAGCATCCAGAATCTAAACACCTCAGGGATGGGACAACATAAGAATAGAGAGGAATGTCATTGAATTGAGGAGGCAATTGAAACAGACAAAGCCATTCAATCACGAGCACGGGTCAACCCCAAAGCCCGGTTTCAGTATATGTTAAAGGGGCTTTCCGGTGTATAGCTGGGGGAAAAAACGTTCTCTTTACGAAGCCCTGCATTATTAATAATCACCAACTAGAAGCGTTCTAGTATATTACGTTATTTGATTAAATCACCTGAGATTTTGAGAATTTATTGTGACTTCATCCTCTGGATGGCCCGTTTACAGTTTTAAAGTGCTTACAGTAGTGCCTGTGAGAAACATTGCTGTGAGCAATGCTGCAAAACAATAGAATGACTTCTAAAAAACACTTCCTCTAGAACCAAGGAGCATAGTTTGAAAAAATGCTGTTAAGTCATAAATCATGGGACCATATCTGATAATTGTGAATTAGGCTATGATTTAATCCTCATTGGGCTCTTCAATACCTAACGTGAGGACAAGGAACATATTACACATTTTATCATGAAAATAATTGCTTTGTTTCAGCTTCTATACAACATTTTCCACAAAACATTTGTTGCTTTGTAGAGTATAACTCCTATTTGTTAATAGAGGAATACAGCATATCTACCATCTAACCCGTGAATAGGACCATAAACTACTCTAGTAGTATATGTTTTACTTAGTGGATATGCTTTCACAAATTTATTTAATCTATATCATACCTTTTATCCAAATAAGTTGAACACACTGATTTTAGTAAATGGACTATATAAAATCAATGAATAGAAAACGACTAAACGAAACAAGCGTTGGCAAAGCCCATAGGTCTTACCGTTTGGCAGTCAATGTAGACCACCTGCTTTGCAAATACTATTTTTCTGATAAAGTTCAGCATCAGCAAAAAGAAAAGAAAAAATGCTTTTTGCCAAAGCTGTTCAGCACTGGCAAAAAAGAAAAAATGTGTCATAACACTAAATCGGACTAGTGTGATAATTTATATGCACGCAAGCCCGCGTATAAGGCATGCAGTGTCTGTTTTCTGTTCCAAGATGGAGTACGCCAATCTTGAAGTGGAAACTAATAAGAAAAATCAGGCTAAATATGCATGAAAGCATGAAGTCTTCTTTCCCCTTTTGTTTGCGGGTCTTTGAAAAAAACTGGAAGGAGAATGCTTTGATTCAAGTGATACTTGAAATACAACTTTTGGTAAGAATTGTGGGTTCGTTTTTAAGATAACCTTGTCTTTATGGATTTGCATGTATGGTTCTTGAATGGTCAATGCTTGTAACTCACTCTCCGTAAGGATGTAATGGCAATAAGAAATGCTGTCTTTAAAGTGATGTGTTTGAGGTCTGCTATGCATGGGCTCAAAAGGTGTAGTCATAAGTTGTGAGAGTACTGTGTTTAAACTCCACAGGGGTGCTGGAGCTGTTCTTGGTGGAGGAATTCTTTTGCCCCTTCTAGGAACCTTTTAATGACAGGTCTTCTGAAAAAGCTTTGACTTGATTTTCTTCTGGTGTAAGCTACGATAGCTGCGAGGTGTACCTTTATGCTTGAGTAGTTGATGTGACTGTCTAGGAGGGGAGTTAGGTATTTGATCACTGCTTCTTGAGTATTGATTGAGGTCATTTGGTTGTTAGCTGTGCACCAAGTGGTGTACTGCTTCCATTTTGCAGCGTAACATTGTCTTGTTGTAAGAAAGTGGCTCTGTATATACTGTTCCCAAATAGGTACAATGTGCACACAGTCCACATTCCCCAGAGGTTTGGCAGAGGCTAAAGTTAGATATAACCTTACTCTCTAAAGTGGTAGCTTGGTCGAGCAGTAAGGCAGTATCAGAGGACAGTGTAAAGCATTTGTTGTACACACACAGTCAGCAAATGGTGTCACACACTCAAGAACTGAGCTCTAGGCCAATGGTTTGTATACAAAAATATATAGTGGTTTTATTTTAGAACCAACAATAGGTATCAAAATATACTTTCTCAGGATGAGATGTTTTGGTTAAATACTTTCAATAGGCAATAGACTTTTGAACACAGTAGTTACAGTTGTTGCATTAGGCAACACAATTTCAAACACAATAATACGTTGAGCTTAATGGGAATTTCTAGTTAAATGCAATAGATTACTTTTTGGATTACTTTTCTTACCACAGGACTGGATCCTAGATTCAGTCCTGGGACATCTCCTGTAAACAGTTGAGCAAAAACGTTTTGGTTCAGTTGTGATTTTTAAGGAATATTAGTGTATTTTAAAAGTTGACACTTAGAAACTTTTTCACATAGAATCACCAATGTTATCCTATGGGAGGAAATTCACTTAGCAGGTAAGTAGTGTTATCGTTACTTTTTCTTACTCAGTGTTGGATCCTGGATCCAGCACTGGTGCATCTCCTGTAAACAATTGAAAGAATGCGTTTATGTCACACAGGCGATTTTTAGCAAATATTTGTAAGTTTCAAAAATCGACACTTAGAAACTTTTTCAGCAAAAACCAGGCAATGTTATCCTATGGAAGGAAATTCAAGTTACCGGTAAGTACAGTTATAATTACTTTTCAGGGTCAGTGCTGGGCACCAAGATCCAGCACTGGGATCTCTCCTGATAACAGGTGAGTATTTTCGTTTTCGTGATTCGGCTGATTTTAGATGAATATTTTAAAGTTTCAAAACTCCACACTTAGAAGAAATTTCAGTGTAAACCAGTCAATGTTACCCTATAGAGAAAATGTAGGTTATCGGTTTTCAGGTAAGTACTCGACTGGCAGAGTTAAGGTTCTGGGCATAGACTCAGGGGTCTCCCAGGGTCAGGTAGGTACAGTTGGTACACCCTCAGCGCAAAGGGGCGGCCGGGTGCAGTGTGAGTTAGGCCCAATGATAGCCTATGGCGGGCAGGGGGCCCTTGGTTGGTGGCTGCTGGCAGGCAGGCCACTCGGCTGTGGGAGCTGGGCTCCTGGTCACTTGCTCAGGGCAAATGGGGAAGTAGATTAGAGTAGTTGGTGCACCCTCAGCGGCACTGGGGCGGCCGGCTGCAGTGGGCTTTCGGGCCGTCGGGCGCCCAATGGTTTTCAATGGGAAAGCTGCGTGACGAACAAAGGCTGCAAGCTCGGGGACGGTGATTCTTCAGGTGCGACCACCACTTCGAGAGGTAAGTTGGGAAGCTGTAGGAAGGGTAGGCACCCAGGAGTTGGGCACAGGAGGCCGTGGGGCGCCGGGGTGTCTTTAGGCGTCGGACATCTTACCCTCGGCTGGTCGCGGTTGGAGGGGTCCCTGGTTCTGAGGCTGCAGGCGTCGTCAGGAGCGTCGAGGAGGATCCTTGGGTGCTGGATTCTGGGTCACAGTCGCCGGGGGGAAGTCCTCATGGTCTTTGTCCACTCAGGCACAGGCCGGGCTCGGCGGGTGCAGAGTGTGCAGGAGTCGCGGTTCCTGGCTGGCACCAGGGGTTTGTTACTTGCGTTTGAGCAGTACCACTGCTCGTGGGAGTCCCAGTCTTTTTAGAATTACAAGGCAGTCAGGTCCTCCGGGGTTTTCGAGGTTGCTGACCACTGGAGACGCCGGTTTCAGCAGGAGCAGGTTCGAGGGTCGACAGCCCTGTAGGGCTGGGGCCAAGTCAGTTGGTGTCTCCCTCTTGTTAGCAGCTGCACGGCAGGTCTTCTTTCTTCTTGTTCTTCTTGCTTGTTTCTGTTTCGGGATCCAAGGAAGGAAGGTTCAGGGTGCCCCTAAATTCTAAATTTAGGGGCGTTACAGGTAGGTAAAGGGCAGGGACCAATGGGTCCCTTCCCTGGGGTGGGTACACCCCCTATCCTGCCCCTCTCCTGTGGGAGGGGGGCAGTAGCCTAGTCCTGACTGGGCAGGGCTCCCCATCTTCAAGATGGCGAGAGCCCGGAGTTGTGCTTCACCCGCCTCCCCCACCTGAGGGGTGGGGTTGGCAGAGGCTGGCACATCCCCTTTCCTCCCTTGGGGTTTCCCGCCAGTCTTCCCGCCAGAGAGGGGTCAGAACCGGTGGGGGCCAGTTGCTGAGTACAGCAAGTGGCCTGGAGAAGCTCACAAAGGCGGCATGCCTTTGAAGCTTCCCCTGCCCATCCTGGGGAGGAGACCTAGCACCTCGCCCAGGATGTGCATTGTTGCAGGCCCAGGAGAGCGGATGGCTCTCCACCCAGGGGTCCAGCAACATGTCTGCTGTGTGGCAGCCGGGGCAGCCCCTCAGACAAGATGTGGATTGTAGGTTAGGTTCAGGGGGCAACTCTAAGTTGCCCTCTGTCGTGCATTTTACATTAAATCCCACACTGGCATCAGTGTGGGTTTAATGTGCTGAGAAGTTTGATACCAAACTTCTCAGTCTTCAGTGCAGCCATCATGGTGCTGTGGAGTTCGTGCTGATGACCTCCCAGCACCATATACTCTTAATGGCATCACTGCACTTACAGTGCACAGGAATGGCCCTGGGTACTGTAGGGGCACAGGGCTCATGCACCTGTGCCCACACCACTGGCATAGTGCACCCAGCTAGAGGGGTGACTGAGGTATGCCAGGGCAGTGTGTTTGTGGGCATGGCACACAGGGATGTGTGCCATGTCGACTCTGTTTAGTTCTGCACCAAGACACTTAGCCTGCAAAGGCAGGGTGTGTGTGTCAGGGTACAGGGCCTCTAAGAGTGGCACAATAAGTGCTGCAGCCCTTAGGGGCCTTTTCTGGTCACAGTGCCCTGGGTACCTAGGGTACCATTTACCAGGGGCTTACCTGTGGCCAGAGATGCCAATTGGGTTTAGGCTTTAGTACAGTTTTTAGGGAAGGAACACAGGCCCTGGGTACCTGATTGGCAGGGACCCAGGGAACACCAAGAAAAAGTGCATCAGTTATCAGGCAAAAAGTGGGGGGGTTACTGCAACAGAAACCCACATTCCTACACTTGTAGTTTGTTTTGTTGCTTCCTTTAGAATCGCCATTGTTCGTTGAGGCAAGTTTAGGTGACCAAACTATGTATTCAGGAGCCAGGTTGCTAGGCGTAGCATTGCTGGTTCCGGGTGGAAGATTTGGCCCTGTTGCATTGTTAGTAGGTCTCTGTCCGCTCTGAGTTTGATTATCTGTCCTTTGGACAGTTCTAACAGACTTGAGTACCATGTTTGTCTGGCCCATTGTGGAGCAATGAGAATTAGGGTTGTTCCTGGTTGTCTTGCTTTTTCTAGAACTCTTTGGATTAGGGGTATTGGTGGAAAAGCGTATGCAAATCTCTGACCAATTTAGTGACAGGGCATTCCCCTTTGACAGGTGGGGAGGAAACCTTGAGCCAAAGAACTGGCATTTCCAGTTCTGTATTGTGGAAAACCGGTCTATCTCTGGGGTTCCCCAGAGTTTGAAGATGTATTGTACTGTTTTGTGCTTCAATTCCCACTCGTGGGAGCAGTTGTTTTGTCTGCTAAGAAGATCTGCTTTTGTGTTGTATACTCCCGGTAGATGTATTGTTTGCAGATTGATTCTCTGAGAAACTGCCCATTGCCAGATCTGTTGTGCTAGCTTGCTTAATGGGAATGACTTTGTACGTCCCTGTTTGTTGAGGTAAAACATTGTGGTGGTGTCCATTTGAATCAAGACAGTCTTTGTATGAATGTGTTTCTGGAATGCCTTCCATGCTAGGAAATCCGTTTTCCTTTCCAAGTAATTGATGTGTTTTGTGGAGTCTTGGTCGTTCCACTGGCCCCGTACTTTCAGTTGTTTGAAGTGTGCTCCCCATCCGTTGATGGATGCGTCTGTAGTGATTGTCACAGAAAATGTTGGGTTCTTGAAAGGCCTGGCTTGTGTTATTTTGTTTGATGCCCACCATTGTATTCTGTGCGTAACAACCACTAGATCCTCCTAACTCCCGGTGGCCTGTGACCAGTTGTTGGTAAGCCATTCCTGGAAGGGGCGCATATGTAGGCGGGCATGCGGGATGAGTGGGATGCATGACGCCATCATGCCCATGAGTTTCATGACTCTCCTCACTGTCAGAGATTGACCCTTTTGGTAAAGGGAGGTTTCTTGTTTTAATGCTTGTATCCTTTTTTGCGTAGGGTAAGCTGTGCTTCTTTTGAGTTTAATCTTGCACCCAAGAAAGTCTTTTCCCTTTCTGGTTTTGTGGATGATTTTTTGTGATTTATTGAGAAGGCTAGTGTTTGCAGCGTGTGTATTGCTGTTTGAATGTGACTGAGACATTTTTGTTTAGTATTTGCCCTTAGAAGCCAGTCGTCCAGGTATGGGTAGACGTGCATTCCATCCTTTCGCAGATGTGCAGCGGCTAGGCACTTGGTGAAGACATGTGGTGCTGATTTTATTTCAAAAGGGAGTACTTTGAACTGGTAGTGTGTTCCCTTGTGTAAGAACTGGAGATATTGTTGGTGGTTTTTATTCATGGGGATGTGGAAATAGGGGTCCTTAAAATCTATTGTTGCCATGTAATCTTTTTGAATTTGTGGCATTATTTCCTGGAGTGTAGCCATTGTGAAATGCTGTGTCAAAATGAATTTGTTTATGAACCTTAGGTCTAGGATTGGTCTTATGGATGGGTCCTGTTTGGGGACTAGGAAATACGGTGAGTAGTTTCCTTTGTAAAGGTCTTGTTTTGGTACCAATTCTATTGCTTGTTTTTTGAAGAAGGTCCTTGATTTCTGAATTTAACTGTATGAGTTCTGATTTGAGGAACCTCCTTATTTTTGGTGGGTTTACTAGTGGTGTTTTTGTCAGTTATATGCAATACCTGTATTTTACTAAATTTAATATCCATTTGTCTGTGGTGATTTTTCGCCACTGTTGTAGATAATGCGAAATTCTGCCCTCCACTGGTGTTGTGTGTGGGTCTTTTCCTGTGCAGGAGTCATTTAGAGCCATTTCCTCTTCCTCTAGAGGGCTGGCCTCTGCCTCTTCCTCAAAAGCATTGCTTTGGCTGTTGTTGCCAACCTTGGTATCCTGTTTGTTGGCTTGTTTGCTGACCATTCCCTTGACCTTGTTGATGATGTGGCATTTGTTGTCCTTGAACAAAGGCTCCTCTTCCTGTGGGTTTTCTGCTGTTAAACCCTCCTCTTTTGAAGGTACCTCTTTGTTGCAGGGCTCCCATGGCTCTTGCAGTTTCGTTATCTTTTTTAATCTGTTGGAGAGATTCATCCACCTCTTTTCCAAACAGTGCCTCCCCTGTGAATGGTCTGTTGATGACAGAGGTTTGAACCTCTTGCTTAAAACCTGATATTCTAAGCCAGGCATGCCTTCTTAGAGTGGTGCCTGGTCACATCTGTCTACTGGCAGTGTCTGCTACATCGAGTGCTGATTTAAGGCATGTATTAGAGATGTTTTTGCCTTCCTGGACAATAGATTTAGCCCTTTTCTTGTCCTCTTCGGGGAGCTTGTTGATGAGCTCCTCGATGTCATCCCATTGCTGGTGTCCACACCTATTCAGCAGGGCATTAGAGTTTGCGATGCGCCACTGCGATGCTGCTTCTTTTTCCATTTTTCTGCCAACCATATCCAAACGTCTGCTTTCCTTCTCTGGGGGTGGTCCACTGTTCGAGATGGCATTTGCTCTCCTCCTGGCCGTGGTGACTAGGATGGAGTCATGCACTGTATTCCCCGGGATATACTTAGGGTCCTTGGAAGGCGGTTTGTACTTCTTCTCGACCCTTGGTGTTTCCCCCTTGCTTGAGGCTGGCTCCTTAAAGGCTTCTTTGTCTTGGTCCAGGATGCTTGGTAGCATTGGCAGGTATTGTGTTCCCTTGTTGGTTGGGGCTAGTGTTTCTAAAAGGAAGCATGTGTCTCGTTTTTCCTCTTCGAGGGGAACTCCGACAGCGTCAGCTGCTCTTTTTACTAGGCCGTTGTAGAAGGCTATGTCATCTGGTGGGGATGCCTTCGAGGGATAACAGCATATCTCCTCCTCTGTGCTTTCGGTGTCGAGGTCATTCCATGTGTCCTCGAAATTTTCTGAGGCTTCTTCCTCTTCTGGTGCGTCTATGTACTCCTCGAGAGCTTCAACGCGAGGTTCGGGGGTTGGAGGTGACTCAAGAATCTCCTCTTCCCCTTCTGCGTCTTCTGCTCCTTCGGCGTCGACATGGTCTGCTTCGGTGACGGGGATCTTAGGAATTCTGAACTCCTTGAGTGAAGCGTCGAACTCCTTTTTCTGGAGGAGCGTTGCCATTTCGGCTTTGAGCCGTTTCCCCTTTTTCTCAACTTCGAGGGCTCTCTCGGCGGAGACTGGAGATTTTCTTTTCTTGCTCGCGCTTGCCTCTGGTTTTGACGGCGTCGCTGCTCCTTTTGGGGGTTCGTGTTAGACCCTTGTTTTCGGCGTCGTGCACGATTTTCCCTCGTAGGTGTCCCTAGGTAGGGTTCCGTGGGGTTCATTGGATCACGGCTGGCCCTCGATTGCCTTTTTCTTCGGCGTCGGGGCTGCCTTAGGCTGCGCCTTATTATCGTGGCCCTTCGGTTCTGAAGGATGTGTATGGTGTCTTACCTTATCCGTCTTCTTTGTATCCTTAGCCTTTTTGTGGGCGTGGGTTTTTTTGGAGTCTCTTTCCAGAATTTCAGCGTACGATCCTTCGTGCGTCGATTCTGCTGGAATTTCCTGGTCATCATCGTCACTGAAGGTTTCTTCGATGCCTGGGACATCGTTGCGTAGTGGGCCTCTCTGCTTTCGGCATGTCCTGAGTGTTTTCAGCTGGAACATCGCGCAGGCCTCACAGTCTTTGTCCTTATGGTCCTTGGGCAGGCAGAGGTTGCACACGTCGTGTGGATCTCGTTGTGCGAATTTGTGGTGGCACTCTGGGCAGGATTTGAAGGGGGTACTTTCCATGGCCCCTACCTCCCCATTTGTCGACCCTTGTTGTCTTCTGTGTTGGTGATGTCATTCTTGGAGTTCAGTTTTGCTCTCCGGTGGCGAAGTCGATGGTCAATGCTGGTTTTTCACTCGAAATCCATCCAGGGCGCCGTCTGACGTCACACAAGGGACGTACTTGGCAACAAATGGTGGTCGACGACGCCCCAAAAAAAAAAAAAACAGTATTCCGGAACCAGCCACTAGATGGCGGAATAATGCACAGCATGTGAATCCAGAAAAGGATTCACGCTGCAAAACCTAGTGGTAACATCTGAACTGTATTGGTAAGATAGGAGCCCTATGTCAACGATAAAGGTGGTGATTGGGTAATAGTTCCCCCAGTCCCCACATTTTAGTTTTTATCACCTAGTACCCAGCAAACAAATGTATTTGGGTTATTACATTGGTTTTAAAATCACTTGTTCACAGGCCCCCACTTAGATCATTAGTGCCTCCCTGTCTCCAGGTGTAGGCCCGCTCTCTATCAAACGTGGTTTTTAGAGAGCGAGGACTGGCAAAGATGAAGCATGACACGTGGTGGTGTGTGAGGACAGTCCTTTATATTTTTTGAGATGCCCATCATTTTACTGACTTAGTGCTTTGTAAGGATATGGTTACATTTTGTTAACGACCTTTTTTTTCTCCAGGGTAGCTTCTTTTGTGTGTGCATGATAGGTTTGGAGGCCAGCTCATCCTGAACACCCCGTAGCCTCTAGTTCCCTCCCTTGGATAATCCAAAGGGTTTGTGTGTTGATAAAGAAAGGTATGCTCCAGAGGAGGGGCAAGCACCAGAGAAGAAAAGCAATTGAATAAGATGGAAGCAAAGAAGACTGACACGAAGGCTTACAAATTATAAGCAATGGGCTGACCCTAAGCACACTTTAAATATTGTTAATATCCACTATAGGCTTTTGACAATGGACAGCTAAAAGTTTAAGTTTTATTTTGTAATCTTGGGCAACATATATAGTACTGCATATCTACATAAAAACAAAAACATGTTTATACAGAATATAGTTAAGTAGGTCATAATCATGCATGCATCATTCAACTTCCAGTGTAAACTATTTTAATATTACTTATGCAAAGTTCTGTAAATAGGACTGGAAAGCAAAATCAGAGTATCTTTGTTGGCTTCATTCAATACACATTCAAATCCTGCTATCTAAGCCTCTATTAGGGAAGGATTTTCACATTCCACACTAACACCGGCACATATTCAAACAAACAAACACCATCACGCCATCTTGGGCCACCTCTCACATACACACTCACAGCATAACTCACCTTCACACAACACATTAATCACACATCATTAAGCACACCATTGCAAAAGCACACCGTATCAGACTAACAATCCAACATATATCCTCACCCTCGCACTTTATTACATAAACACATACACCATCACAGACACAAACACAAACTATCTAACATACATTAATAGCACCAACAATTCACATCACCTCACACAAACTATCAAAGCAATACACACACATCACACAAGTACATGTGCATGAAGGACATCCTCATGACAAGTACAGCATATAATATCTGGCAACCATAATAAACAGACACACAAACACAATTATAAATGATTGCATTGCTGCTGCCTGTGCGGTTACTGTTCTTTGTAAGGGATGTGGATCAAATAAGGCAAGGAAATACCCAGAGGGTGTGGAGCAGCTCTTCCCCATTTTGGCATTGGCGGGGGCCTGGCAGGGCTGCTAGTGGTCTTGTGGCCTGATGGACCCTGTGTGGGGGGGAAGCCGACTCGTATGAAGTGGCTACCCAGGGGTGGGTTAGTTCCTGGATCGGAGCACCGTGGAGTCTGGAGGATAGGTGAGAGATGCAGCCAAAAAGGGTGTCTGGCCCCGATACCTTCGGAAGGGCAGTGAATGTCGAAACCCTTCCCCACCCCTCTCATACACATTGCCCACCTTTACTGCAGAGCCCTTACCCACCCTCTCACCTTAGCCCGCCTCAACTGGGATGGACCCTAATAGGGCACCTAGGCCCACAAATCATGATGGAGGGAGCTTTTTCAAACCAATATGTCTTAAGACCCTCTTCTTGATAGGGCCTAAGCATCCTCCCACCTGGGTGCACTTTGCCTCCTGATCTGTTCTTGGAGGTAGTGGCAACAGTCAATTTCAGAGCATCAATCCTTTAAAGGGCTGCTCCTTTACCATTCCCCCGGTCTTAGGGGAGACTTTTTAGCGACCCTGGACAGTCTATTAGAAGTTGCAGCTTTTGAGTCGAGTTTTACTATAATGGGAGACTTTAAATTTCATTTGGAGGCTAATACCGACAAAGACTATAACTGCCTCATTATGGAGTTGGGATTAGTAGGCCTTCTACACAAAGTAGGCCCTCCCACACACTCGGCGGGTCATACCCTAGATGGGCTCTTCACTAACAATGATGCCATAATTCTCAAGGAGGTTCTTCCGTTGGTGTGGTCGGACCATCATGCAGTTTTATTTGACATCTGTCTGCTAAAAGTGAATTCCACCCACCCTAGGAAGCTGTCCCCCAAATATTTTAGAGCATGGAAGAATATAGACCAGGGGTTTCTTAGACAAGGTTTAGTAGATACTAAGCCAGTTCACTCTCAGGAACCAGAGCAGGCAGCTTTGAGCAATTCAGATTGGCTTCATGCCTCTTTCGCCAAATTAGTTCCCTATAAGATAGCCTCCAAAAATAGAACTACACCCTCAGCTCCATGGTTTTCGGAAGACTTGAGGCTTGAGAAACAGCGCTGTAGGAATCAAGAGAGACGTTGGAGACGGGACTACGATAGCCAGGAAAAACTTCTTTATAAACAAGCCTTGGCTAATTTTAAACATCTCCTTTATAAGAGAAATCGAAGCTGCTCAAGATTCTACTAAACGCCCATTTCAGGTGGTATCCAAGCTTGGGACACCTTCTCTTAATCTGGCAAATTTAGCGACTCAATCTTTCTGCAATTCCATTGCCATTAGCTTTCAGGCTAAAGTAGATTTCATCTATTCCAAGTTCAGCGCTTCTTCCGTCCCCCCGACTAGTTCAGATTGTTGCACTGAATCTTTAAGTAATCTCTCCTTAAGTGAGTTTACCCCGGTTTCTTCTGAGCTAGTAATGAACCTGTTGAGGTTCGTTATGATCAGGTTCTCCTTCGGACACGTGTCCGCCCGCTATTCTAAAGGACTCTTCTGAGCTAATTGGGCCAGTTTTGGCAAATATTTTTAATTCTATGTTCAAGACCGGTGTCTATCCTTCAATGGAAAAAGGCTTCCATTTTGTCATTACTAAAGAAGTCAAATCTGGATCCTGAAGACACTAATAATTATCGACCAATTGCACGTTTGCCGCTGCCCGCCAAATTAGCTAAAAAGATCATAAATGATCAACTGACCCAATATTTTCAGGCTCACAATTTGCTAGATGAAACACAATTTGGCTTTAGGAAAAGCCATAGTACAGAAACTGCCCTCATTAAAGTTACAGAGGAAATAAGGTTTGCGTTGGATAGGGGTGGCGCAGCGGCACTGGTTCTTTTGGACCTATCTGCTGCCTTTGATACGGTTGATCATGGCCTCCTGATCAACCGTATCTCCTCCTTAGGCATTAGGGACAAGGCCAAAGCTCTATTAGGAAGGATGCTTCCTATCCAGCAGAGCCCAATCAGTTAAGTTGGGTGATTTTGAATCCCCTCTTTTTTCTCTTCCATGTGGAGTCCCACAGGGCTCCTCCATCAGCCCCACTCTTTTTATTATCTATGTGACCGATCTGGCACGAGTGATCAAATCGGCTGGCTTAGGTCTTACATCTTACGCAGACGATACGCAAATTGTTTTTGCCGTCCATAAAGACGGAGACAGGGTCTTGTCCAACTTTCACGCTGGTATGGTGGCAGTGAGTACCTGGATGGCCAATCACTGCCTTAAATTAAATTCCTCTAAGACCGAAGTGATTGTGTTTGGGAATCTTTCTCCAGCATGGTCTTCTCGTTGGTGGCCAGACAATCTCGGACCGTCTCCTGTTCCAATAACCAAGGCAAAGAATCTTGGGGTCATTCTTGAAGATAAGCTATCTTAAACACCATGTTAACTCAGTAGTCAGCTCATCTTTGTATGTTCTTACAATGGACAAGAAATTGTTTCCTTTAATTCCTATGGAAGCTAGAAAAACGATCCTATCGGCCTTGGTTCTGTCTAAGGTAGACTATTGCAATGGTCTTCTGATTAATGCTCAGCAATTTATCTTGAACAAATTGCAGTTAGTGCAGAATGCTGCTGCCAGACTATTGTCTGGGACACCGAAATTTCATTCTGTATCTAAGATTATTAGACAGTTGCACTGGCTGCCTATCAGAAATAGAATAAAATTTAAGGCACTGTGTATTGCCTATAAAACCATACATAATGTAGGACCTGAATTTTTGAAGAAATCCTTAAAAATGTTCATCCCGAATAGGTCACTGCGCTTGGCCGGCACAAATCTATAGGTTGTTCCCAGAACCTATAGATCCAACTGGGGCGACAGAAGCTTTGTGGTGGCCATTGCCAAGCTTTGGAATTCTCTCCCCTGCCAGATCAAAGATCTGCCTTCACTTTTGATGTTTAGGAAAAATTTAAAAAGTGGCTTTTTAATAATTAGGTCTTTTTAAAATGTGTCTTTCTTTTTTCCTTTGGCTCTGTATCAGCAGTAGCCAGCGCCGAGACACCTTTGTTGGTATTTGTGCGCTCTATAAATAGTTATAACATAACAAAGCGCACATCCTCTTGAATTCGATCGACCCCTGCCCTCTGGGCCCTTTCGCCTATGGAGGAAG
Source organism: Calotriton arnoldi (assembly GCA_963921515.1). Taxonomy (NCBI): domain Eukaryota; kingdom Metazoa; phylum Chordata; class Amphibia; order Caudata; family Salamandridae; genus Calotriton; species Calotriton arnoldi. The sequence goes on along the minus strand of CAWUFW010008952.1, from coordinate 539,066 downwards.
GGTGAGTAACTGGTGGAACCGTCCCTTCCAATTCTCATTGCTTCTCCCCTGCGGGGAACTACTTGCCCCAATACCCCTCCCCCGCTACTGTCCACCATGATTGGGGTGTTTTGATGCTGAAGAGAGAATGGACACTCGAAATAGACACCTCTAAGCACTTTGGTGACAGAGCCCCTTCACCCCCTGGGCAGTCAATAGGCACTGGCTGTCCCTCGCGCAGCCTTTGTTGTTGACAAGACTCTGGCTTGTACAGTGAGGAGGTACTCATAAAAGAGAGCATGCTTGTGCTGCTGTCTCTGGCTGCATCCTCTCAGATACGGAATTCATGGAAAGCGGGGTTGTGGGCTACTGTTTGCAACTTTCTTGCCAAGCCATCAAGTGGCTCGCCTCAGACTGGGCTCCCCTCTACCCCCCTCCCCCCTCCCCCCCACGACCACCTGTGTTCACTGCCCTGACCGTTCCTCAAAGAGAGGAACACTAACAATGGGGAGGCTCAAATCAGGTCAAATGTCTACTCAGTTGTCCACAGGGTTATCTGGACCCAAGGACAATGGATTAACCTGTAGCAGTCACACTGGGGAGTCAAAGTGGTGGAACTGATAAACTAGACACTAGCCTGGAAGCAATTGGAATGACAAGGACATCCCTCCAGAAACAATTTGACTCTGTAGCAATAGACATGGGTCTTTTACGGGAAGACCACAAAAATGTGACTGACCAGATGTCGCTGTTGGAGCGCACACTACAGGAGCTGCAAACACAAATGACCAAACTGCAACAACAAATTCATGAACTACCTGACTGTATCCACTTCTTGATGGGCAGGGCCGAGGATGCAGAGGGCCACCGGCAGAGCAATATAAGAATTGTGGAACTGTCTGAGAGATTTGAAGGACAGGAGACTGCCGACTTCCTGGAAACATGGAGTAGAAGCTGTGTGGCCCACAAAGTGCCAGCACTGAGAGCTTCTGTTGCGCTCCATTATTGATTTAAATGTGCACACATTGTCAGAAAGCACTCTCAATGGTCACTACTGGGGATTCCCCATCCTAAACCCCTTCCCTTCCAGCAACTAAGCAACTCTGGGGTTAAGTTCTACTCATTTTACTTGCCGCCATATGACCTCCACGTCCACATAGATTGGATTGTACGATCAGAGAAAATCTAAGACAACAATAGCACATCCTCTTCTTTAGCAGTCAAATGGGAAGCATTCAAGGTGATGACCAGAGGTCACTGCATTAATGCCATAGTGGGAGCAAGTGAAATGTTAAAAAAAGAACTGTAAGTAGCCGAGGACTTTGTGCTCTGAACTGAAGGTGTAGCAGTATCTAATCCCACCGTTAGGAAAGCGGTTAAGGTAAACAATCTACTCAAACAGCTGAGCCACATAGATGGCACTGCGAGTTGACTGCTAGAAGGGATTATTAATTGCAAACGTGTATACAACCAGATCTCCACACTCCAGATAGTGCCTGATGTTTTCATATACACCCCACATGAAATTCACACAGCTTTTTATGAGCACTTCTGTGCACTATTTAGAGATTCCAGCCGCAGTTCTGGCACTAGAGTGGAGTTCCTAGCTGGACTGCCACTACTTTTTGTCTCCTTGAATTGAGACTCGAGATGGATGCCTCTAATGCACAAGTTACTAACTTGTGTAACGATATATCTGTAAGAGACAGTAGTTAGTGACAGATTCCTTACCTTAGAATATCCCCAGGCGTCAGGCTGGATCCGGAAAGTTTTGCGTAGCAGTACCCTTGCGCGTCGGTAGGCGGCGTCGTGCGGCTCCGCGTCCGTCGTCGGCGTCGTGATCGCCGGGATGACGTCGCGGGCAGTACTTAGGCGCCGCCCCTGCGCGCTGACGTCAGTTCTGTACACGACTTTCCGCGCCAGGAACGCAGAGCCATGCAAGAAGCTGACACAGGTGTCTGAAAAATACTAGGGCCCTGAAAGGGATGTCCTTAACCCTAGAAATCAGTTCGCAGAACGGGGAGGATGGGTGGGGCGGTAGGAATCTGTCACTAACTACTGTCTCTTACAGATATATCGTTACACAAGTTAGTAACTTGTGCATCTGAAAGAGACACGTTAGTGACAGATTCCTTACCTTAGAATAGATACCCCAGCAATACCAACCCCGGTGGTGGGTCTGCGAACAAAGATCAGACAAGGAAGTCCTGGAGGACAGAACGGCCAAAGAAGCCGTCCCTCCGGACCTGACTGTCAAGGCAGTAATGCTTTGTAAACGTGTGCAGCGAGGCCCACGTAGCTGCCTGACAGATAACCTGCAGCGGAACACCGCGGCCCAAGGCCGTGGTAGCAGCCGTTGCCCTGGTGGAATGGGCACGCAGCCCAACAGGAGGCTCCTTCTTGGCCAAAGAATAGCAGGTCTTGATGCACAAGGTAACCCAGCGGGAGACGGTCCTCTTGTGCACCGCCCGACCTTTTTTGGCGCCCACGTAGCCAACAAAGAGCTGGTCATCCACCCGGAAGTGTTTTGTGCGGTCGATATAGAAGGAGAGCGCACGTTTTGGGTCCAGACGGTGGAGCCTCTCTTCCTCTCTGGAAGGATGCGGAGGCGGAAAGAAGGTGGGCAAAGTGATGGTCTGCCCAATGTGGAAAGCAGTAACCACCTTTGGCAAGAAGGACGGACGCGTCCGAAGAACAACCTTGTCTGGATGAACAGACAGAAAGGGAGGTTTGCAAGATAGAGCCTGGAGCTCACTCACCCGCCGAGCGGAGGTGATGGCCACCAGAAAGGCTGTCTTCAGAGTCAGAAGACGAAGAGGACAGTTATGCAGAGGCTCAAAGGGAGCGCACATTAAAAAGGTAAGAACCAAGTCCAAGTCCCACTGAGGCATTACAAACGGAACAGGAGGGAAGAGGTGAGTAATGCCTTTTAAGAACCTGTTAACAACAGGGGACTTGAAAAGGGAGGGCTGATCAGGGAGCCTGAGGAAGGCCGAGATAGCACAAAGATAACCCTTGATGGTACCCAGGGCAGAACCCTGTTGGGCCAGAGAGAGAGGAACAGAAGGACCTCAGAAAGAGGGGCAGAAAGGGGATCCACAGCCTTTGCTGTGCACCATGCCACAAATTTGTTCCACCTGCAAGCGTATACCACCTTAGTGGAGGGACGCCTGGCTGCCAGAATCACATCACAAACTTCGGGAGGCAAGTCGAAAGGAATCAACTGCCGCCGCTCAATCTCCACGCAAGCAGGTGTAGACTGGACAGGTTCGGGTGGAGGACCGTCCCCTGCTGCTGCGACAGAAGATCCTCCCGAAGAGGCAGACGGATCGGGGGATCTATGCTCATATTGAGTAGCTCGGGATACCAAACTCTTCGAGCCCAGTCCGGAGCCACAAGAATGACTTGGGCCCGGTCGTGCCGAATCTTCTTCAACACTCTGGGTAGAAGTGGTATAGGCGGAAAGGCGTACAACAGACCGCAACGCCACTCGCGACGAAAAGCGTCGCCGAGCGAGTGCCGCCTTGGAAATTCCAACGCGCAGAACTGATGACATTGCGCGTTCTCTTCGGTGGCGAATAGATCTAACCAAGGCTCTCCCCACTGTAGAAAGAGTCCTTGCGCCACTTCCGAGTGAAGACGCCATTCGTGATCCATCATGCACCTGCGGCTGAGTTCGTCCGCCCTGGCGTTCAGAGAACCTGCCAGGTGTTGAACCATCAGGAACATGCCCTGATGTTCCAGCCATGTCCAGAGGCGCAGAGCCTCCTGACAAAGGGTCCAAGACCCCACCCGCCCTGTTTGTTGCAGTACCACATGGCGGTGGTGTTGTCTGTGAACACCTGCACTACCTTCCCTTTGACAGAGGGAAGGAATGCCTTGAGTGCAAGCCGGATCGCCCGGAGCTCCAGAAGGTTGATATGGAGCCGGGTCTCCGCCGGAGACCAGAGGCCTCTGATCTCCGCCTCTCCCATGTGACCGCCCCATCCCAGAAGGGACGCGTCCGTCACAACTGTATGCTCTGGCTGGGGAAGGGAGAGGGATCTGCCCATGACCCATTGCCGGTTCGAGAGCCACCACTGCAACTGTTTTGCAGTCCCCTCCGAGATCTGGACGTGATCGGACAGGTTGCCCTGGTGCTGCGCCCACTGGAACTTCAGGTCCCACTGCAGAGCCCGCATATGCCATCTGGCATGATTGACCAGCAGGATGCAGGAGGCCATGAGGCCCAGCAGCCTCAGGGTCATCCGTACCGAAACCCAGGATAAAGGCCGAAAGATCGGAATCATAGCCTGAATATCCCGGACTCGCCGTTCGGGAGGATAGGCCCGAAACTGCGTCGTGTCCAGAACTGCTCCGATGAAAAGGAGCTGTGGAGAAGGAATCAGATGCGACTTCGGCACATTGATGGAGAACCCCAGCGAGTGCAGGAGTTCGGCCGTAGTCTGGAGGTGGGAGACGACTGCCTGGGACGAGCCCGCCTTCAGCAGCCAGTCGTCGAGGTAGGGGAAGACTGAAACCCCTGCCCGGCGCAGATGAGCTGCGACCACCGCCATCACTTTCGTGAACACCCGAGGGGCACTGGTAAGGCCAAAGGGGAGCACGGTGAACTGAAAATGCTCGGGGCCTACCGTGAACCGAAGGTAACGCCGGTGGGCCGGCAGGACGGGGATGTGGAAATACGCGTCCTGCAAGTCCAACGCTACCAACCAGTCTCCAGGGTCGAGGGCAGTCAAGACCTGAGCTAGGGTGAGCATCTTGAACTTCTCCTTCCGGAGGAAGCGATTGACGTTCCGGAGGTCCAAGATAGGACGCATGTCCTCCTTGTCCTTTTGGGCACCAGAAAGTAGTGGGAGTAGCAACCACGCCCTACTTCTGGGGTCGGAACATGCTCGATGGCCCTCTTGGTCAAGAGGGCCGTGACTTCCTTCTGTAGAAGCACCAAGTGATCCCCTGACATGCGGTGGAATTGAGGTGGCATGGCTGGGGGTGGTCTCGAAGGGGAGGGAGTAGCCCCTTCGGACAATGTCCAAGACCCACCTGTCCGAGGTGATGGTGCGCCAGTGGGGAAGGTGATGGCGGACCCTGCCCCCTACTGGCGTGCCGTGCACCTGAAAGGAGGGACTAGGAGGGCTTGGAGGCCGCGGACGGGTTGGAGGTGGTGGCCTGACCCGCATGCTGGTTGCCCGATCCGCCACGGCGGAATCCACGTCCTCGGCCACGCGAAGACGCCTGCTGCGCGGGCCGGTGGCTGGGCTGCTGACGTCAGGGGTGCCCCTACCGTGGCCACGATAGGGGCGAAAAGCAGAAGGCAGCGGAGGGCGTGTAGCAGAAAGGCCCAGGGACTTGGCAGTAGCCCGTGAGTCCTTAAAGCGCTCCAACGCATGGTCTGCTTTGGACCCAAAAGACCGACTCCATCAAAGGGCATGTCCATGAGAGTATTCTGGACATCCCCTGAAAAACCAGTGGTTCTCAGCCAGGCGTGGCGTCGGAGCGCCACCGTCGTTGCAATAGACCTGCCCAGCGAGTCGGCGGTGTCAAGGCCACAACGGATAGTGTATTTGGCCGCATCCCTTCCTTCCGCAATGGCGCGGGAAAGCAGTGCCTGGACCTCCTCAGGGCACTGGGGCAAAACATCCGCCACCGAATCCCACAGGGAGTGGGTATATCGGCCCAAAAGACAAGCGGTGTTAACGGACCGCAAGCCAGCACTGGAGGAAGAAAAACCTTTCTTCCCAAACTGATCCAGGCGTTTGGATTCCCTATCCGGAGGAGCGGTAGGGAAGGCGGTTTGGGAAGCGGAGGCTTGGACAACCAAGCTCTCAGGAGTGGGGTGGACAGAAAGAAACAGGGGGTCGCCCGGAGCAGGGCGATGGCGTCGTGACACGTTCCGATCCACAGGAGCCCCTGTGTTGGGCTTGGACCAGGTGCCCAAAAGAACGTCAGTGAGGGCGTCGTTAAACGGCAGCACAGTCTCCGCAGAGGAGGCTGCCGGCTGAAGCACCTCTGTCAAGATGTTAGGCTTGACCGTCAAAGTAGGGAGCGGGAGACGTAAGGCCCCAGCAGCCCTACGCAACACCGTACCAAGATTGGCCCCCTCCTCCGTAGCCACGGGAGGAGACAGCATGCCAGTGTCAGGGGAAGTATCCAGACCACTGGCCTCCCTAGACTCTCTGTCCAGTCCTCATCATACTGACAGTTGCGCGTCAGAGGGTCATCAGACCCCTCCCAGTCCAACTGGTCCTCCTCAGGTTCAAAATAAGGAGGAGGAGGAGGGACAGTTGGGACCCAAGGTCCCGCCGGAGCCGGCGTCGAGCGACGTCGCTCCGGGTCCATGTCCGGAGCCGGAAGGAACTGGGGGACGACGCCGCCCGGAGCCCAGGGCGGCGTCGAGAACGGCACCGGAGACATCGGCGCCGGCGGAGGTGTCGTGAGGTCGACCGGCGTCGATGGGGGTTGTGGAGCCGGGATCGAGGCCGGGGCCGAAGCCGGAGCCGGGATCGAGGCTGGAGGCACGGGCGACGCCGGGGCCGGAGCCGCCGGCGACGCCGGAGCAACCCCATCAGGGCCCGCGGGGCCCGAAGGCGCACCGGAGGGGCCTGAAGGCCCGAAGAGGCGGGCCATGGCCGACAGGAACTCCTGTACCTTGGCCGGATCCGCCCCCGAACCCGGGAAGGGCGGGTATGGCGGGGGCGACTCCACAGGCAAGTCCGGGGCCGCGGGGGCGGGGACGGTGCCGGGAGGGGCCTCAGCAGAGTCGCGAGACCGGCGAGGCGAAGTCCGAGAGCGACGATGCTTCTTGGACTTCTTGTGCTTAGACTTACCGGACGAAGAAGACTTCGACGCCGACGACCGGTGTGCACTCCGCGAGCGACCCCTGGACCTCTCACGCGACCGGGGCCTCCGTGGAGCCGAATGCCGGGCCTCGAGGAGCTTTCGAGACCGCTCTCGCAAAGCTTTCGGGTTGAGGGCCTGGCATTCGGGACAAGACTCGGTGTCGTGGCCTCGGCCGAGGCAGAAGAGACACTCCCAATGCGGGTCGGTGACGGACATCATCCGCGCACAGGCGCCGCATCGCTTGAAGCCGGGCATCCCTACGACACCTTTAAGTTGGAAAAAACAGTGAAAAAATCACCAAAAAGTATGGTCAAAAATTGACCAGGGCACTGCTCTTCCCGGATCTGCGCTTGCTGGCGCGGAAAAAGAAGAACTGACGTCAGCGCGCAGGGGCGGCGCCTAAGTACTGCCCGCGACGTCATCCCGGCGATCACGACGCCGACGACGGACGCGGAGCCGCACGACGCCGCCTACCGACGCGCAAGGGTACTGCTACGCAAAACTTTCCGGATCCAGCCTGACGCCTGGGAATATTCTAAGGTAAGGAATCTGTCACTAACGTGTCTCTTTCAGATACTACTAACAACCAGAGAAGCTCTGCGCGACAGGGCAATGGGTAAAAAGTCAGCAGATTGATTCCTGCTGTAATTTTATCTTTATCAAATCTGAGTTACCGGGGGTCGAAATTGGCCCGGTTATATGAGGCTACAGCCACAAAGGGCAGGCTAGCCCAATCACTCAGGGTGGCTATAATCGTTTCTATACCTCAGCAGGGGTCTAACTTCTCCAACTCTTCTTCTGACAAACCACTGATGATCCTTAATTCGGATGACAAAATTCTAAATAAAATCATTGGCAGATGGATACTACAGGTGCTTCCTGAACTAAGTCATCCTGAACACAAGGGTTTTGTCCCAGGGAGGAACAATTCCCTAAATATTAGGAGTCTCTAAAGAATCATGGAGATGGCACCTAGGACCTGGGCCTGTACAACCTGCCGCATCCTTGACCTGGAAAAAGGATTCGACATCTTGAACTGGAAGTCAGATTTGGAGGGTGAATAATATGGCTGATTAAGCTATTTTAGACACACAGGACAGCCAGTTCCCCTGTGGACCTTTACAGTCCGCATGGGACAAAGTTTAAGATGCCTTCTATTCCCCCCGCTTTTCACTCTTGCCGTGGAGCCCATGGCCATCAGGATGCACTGAGATGGGGACAATAGGGTTATTCCTTTAGAACAGAGAACCCAAGCTACGTCGTTATATGCAGATAACATGCTAATTTACGTTAGTACAAACTGGGGAAACGTAGCTTATTCCCTGAAAGCATTTGGAGAGGCCTCCGGGCTTCAGGTTAACTTGTCCAAACCCTGCTCGTTTCCTCTGTCCAGAAACCCCCCAGCTACTCAATAGAGTGTCCCAGCGCGAAGCCAAAGCATCAGAGGGAACCAAAGCAGAGTAAGAGAGGGACAGTTTAGTTGAACAGGAAGGTTTTTAGCTTTTTCCTAAACAGAGGGATTCTTCAGATTGCGTAGATCCAGGGGAAGGGAATTCCAGTAAGTTGCTGCAAGATAAGACAAGGAACTGCCGCCTTTACGTTTCAGACGAAACCTAGGGACAGACGCAAGGAGCATATTCGAGGAGCGCAGACACCTGCCAGGGGTGTAAAACTGAAAACGTTTCCTAAAATAGGCAGGGCCATACTCAAAGTGCAGCGTGAGCAATGGTAATAGCCTTAAACGTTATCCTAGATTTTACTGGCAACCAGTGTAGATTACGTAAGTGATGCCTAACACTGGAGTGCTTAGGAAGATCCAGTAGGAGACGAGCGGCGGCATTCTGAACCACCTGAAGTCTGTCCAGAAGGTAACATGGCAAACCGGCATAGAGTGCATTCGTATAATCTATGCGAGAAGTGACCAAAGCACGGATGACCGTTTCTTTAGCGGCAAGAGGCAATAGCGGCAGAAATCTACGGAGAAGTTTTAAAATACCAAAGCAAATACCAGTAAGTTTGCCAATCTGGTTACCAAAACTTAATTTCTCATCAAACCAGATGCCAAGATTTTTCACAGGATGACCAGAAGGAGAGGGACAGGGGGACTCAGTCGGCCAAAAGTAATGCCAAAACAGAGGGGGGCAACTCCCCAAAGAAGAGAATCTCAGTTTTGTATGAGTTACATTTTAACTGAGCCGACACAAGCCAGCTAAATACCGCAGCGAGGCAGGTCTGGACATGAGATGCGTCAGCCTCGTGTTTCTTCCAGGTAAACAAGAGTTGCGTATCATCTGCATAGGCAACTACTTTGGCACCCAGATCCTCAGCCAGTTGAATAAGAGGAGTCATGTAAAGATTAAATAACAAGGGACTAAGAATAGACCCCTGAGGCACTCCTGTCAGCAAATCTTGAGATGACACAAAAGTGGGAATCCAAACTTGTTGAGTTCTTTTTTCCAGGAAGGATTTCAACCACTCCCAAGCAGTACCGATGATGCCAAGCTTGTGTAAACGGGCAAGGAGAAGTGAATGGGGGACAGTATCAAAAGCGGCCGAGAGGTCCAGCAGGACCAAAACAGCCCTGCCCCCAGCATCCAAAGTCTCACGGATAGCCTCCGTTACTTCCACGAGAGCCGACTCAGTACTGTAGGTGGCCCTAAAACCTGATTGTGCAGGGTGGAGAAGGCCATGATGTTCAATAAAAAATGTGAGCTGCTTGTTAACCGTTTTTTCACAGACTTTAGCAATCGCAGGGAGCAGAGAAATAGGGCGATAGCTGGAGGGGAGAAGGGGGTCGAGAGTGGTTTTTTTTATAAGAGGAACAAGCAGCGCCTGTTTCCAATCAGTAGGCACAGAAGCAAGAGAGAGTGAGGTATTAATCAACTGGTTCACAAAGGGATTAACAACAACCGCAGCAGTGGCCATAAGTTTCGCAGGGCATGGGTCATGCGGAGAGCCTGATTTAAGGCAAGATAAAGCAGCAAGGGAATCTGGCAGAGAAACAGGTTCAAAAGGAGAAAAGGTGATACAAGAAGTAGAGCCAGTCAAATAGTCAGGGTACAGCTGAGAGATCTGGCTGTTAAAATTTTGAAAATGTGATTGCAGTGACCTGACCTTATTAATAAAAAAGGTGGATAGTTCTTCGCACCATTCGAGAGAGGGGGTGTGGGCCACATTCATTGCTTTGGGAGAAGTGAAGCTTTTTACAATGCTAAACAACTCTTTGACATTATTACTAGACTGGGCAATTCGGTCAGTGTAATAAGTCCGCTTGGCCAGTCTAATGGCCGCATAATAAGCCTTTTGGGCCAATTTCAATGTGGTCTTGGCCCCGGAGTCAGTCTTGTCTCCATGTTCTTTCCAGCTTTTTACAATGTGGCTTCAAAATTTTAAGCTGGGGCGAGAACCAGGGTTTGGGCAGTGGGGCATTATGGTGTCTAGGTTTGATTTGGGGGGATAGATTGCTCACTACCTTCTCAATCCAACTGTTAAAATGGGCAAGAGCAAGACCAAGATCATCAGGAAGCGACAGCGGACATTCTGCTAAAGCTAGACAGAAGGTACGGGTGGTAGAGTACTTAACTGGGAAGGCACATCTGCTACTTGGTGATCGAAATCTTGCACTGAACAAAATGTATTGATGGAAACCTCACCAAGGCAGTCTCGGCTTTTAAGTCTTAAATTACATTTTGGAGGTTCCTCCTTCTCTCTGTCATGGGCCACATTGCATTGTCCAAGATGGTGGTGGTTTCCTTCCCTATTGCATTACTTTGCTAACATTTCATTATACCCCAAAACAAAGTCTTTTGAAACCCGGATATGCTTATTGAGAGCTTATAACGCACAATAGCCGGTGCAGAGAGGCATTGGCGAACCTGTGACTTCCATTTGACAAAGGCAGGCTAAGGGCCACTAATTCTGAACATTATTATCTGACGGCGCAGTTACATGCCAGTGGTTTTCGGGGCATTTCCTACAAAACACCTGTGTGGGACAGGGTCCCTTGCAGTTTAAAGGTCTGTTCAGGCTCTTCTTACCAAGCACAAAACTTAGGTCGGAAGAGCCTTGATTGTTGAGTGCATCTGCTTAAGGGGTTTGATGATCACCAGACATGTTACACCTTATGCATCTTCTATTCCTTTGTTGGGTTTACCAGAGTACTACCAACCGACAATAACGCTGAGATGGAAGGCTAAAAACACCACAGCAGTGTCTGCCTGGTGTCAGGCTATGTTGAAGTAGGCTGAAGCTAAGAAGAGTCTTGAAAACCTGAGCAGTCAAAGGCCTCAGGAAATGCCCAGTAGCCAGCAGATGGATGCTACTCAACCTGAAAGATGAAGCAAAGGATGACACTCTGCAGCTACAGTCTCCCATGAACACATGAGGAACTCTGACTGAGGGGGATTCTTATGGCGTAGCCTTGTTACCTAACCAGTACCTAGCCCCTTGGGGGACATTCTACATCAGTCACTTGAGCACACCGCTAATCTATTACAGTTAACACCTTACCTCCAACCTGCCTCTGCCACCACTTGGCATGCACTACATGGATAAAGCATTCACAGGAACATTACACCATAACACTTACATGACTGCGGTGTCTTGCTGTAATGAACTGAACCCCGTGTCCCCTTGCCTGTGATGTTAACTATTTGTCGCTTTTATTTTAGGCCAAGAACAACTTTTTTTTATTAGTAAAGCATGCTTCAGGTCACTACTGGTCAACAGCAACCTGGATGTAGGCTGACAAAGAATGCTTTATGTAGCTGGGAATTACATAATTCTGTTTTTGACATGTATACTAACAAATACTTTCACTTTTGACTGTTCAAAATATGAAAAAAGTTTTATTTTTAAAAATGAGCAACAAGAAGGCCTACCAATGGGCTATCTAAGCCCACTGAACGTTTTCGGTATAGTCCTCAAATGACTTTTTTGACCACACAAGACCTAAAAAGTATACTTTCACAGTAATTTCCATTTGTGTGAATCAGTGGGAATGCAACATGAAACAGAGGGTGGAAACAACCCAAAACAAGAGAATAAACTAAATATTTTTGCTGCATAGGACCAGTATAAGCCTTTCCAAACACTACAGAGTGGTGGTTCGTAACCTGTGGTCCCGGGGCCTACTCAGAAGCTCGTGACTGCTTAGAAAATTAAATAATATTAACAAGTATATAACTAAAGAAGAAAAATGTAAAATTTTTACTTTCTATGTGAGGGAATTTGTTACCCGAGACTAAAGATTAATATTGGTCCTTAGATTGGAAGCACATCAAAAAGAGTATAGTATGGACAATGAATTTAAAAAAGCTTAAATCTTTCTATTAGAATAAAAACTTTGATTTTTTTTTAAATATTTGTTTGTGAATTAAATAAGTTATTTCATCATTTGTATATTTGTTTGAATTCTTGTCTCTGTATTTTTGTGCATCGTTTTCAAATCGGCGAAATTGATTAGACTGGGGTCCCCAGTTTCCAATAACGACTCAGTAGGGGCCCCGGATTCCAATAATGATTAAGTGGGCGTTCACTGATATCAAAATGTTATGAACCACTGCTAAATAGAATATTACTATAAGCATACAGAAACTCAGAAACTAATAGCAGATATTGAAATATAGTACCATGAAGCAAACGCTGCACATTTGAGTAGAGCAAGTTAACATTTTACAGAAACGTCTTGGATATCACCAGGGATAATGGATGAAGCAGTCATCTTAAGGGTTTTTTGTTAAATATTTTACATTTCTGGACAAGATGGGGACTGAGAAGTGAGGAGAAGTATTACAATGTGGAGAAGGATCACTTCTGCTCATTCACAATAGTTAGGGGACACTTACGTAAAGATAGTACATTGTCCAGCCTTCCATTCCGTGCTTCTGTTCTTAATTCTGCTATCTTAAGTCCATCTGTGTCACTCAAACAACCATTTTCCTGTGAATATGAAAGTGCAGTCAAACATTAAACAAGGATCAACAAATTGATTTATTTCAATGCTCTCAATTAATGGAGTCTATAACCCAAAAAAGTGCTACGAAGGCTCCATCTAAAACGAACTATTGAAAATCAGAATTGGGTACCATACTTACTGGGGTGCTACCAATTTTACCCATTAACTTGCTATCTATAACACACAAAGGCCTTGATTGCAAAATGCCTGCTATTGGGGTGTGGACTCCTGCTTTTGGGCACAAACGGGATTACAAGTGGAATGTTCTATGCTTCTTCCACCTGCCAACTCGAGTTTACCCGATAAAACGTGGGGGAAAGAAAGTTTCCCTAAAAGCCTCTTTGGAAGAGGGGAAACACACAATAAGCAGCCATTCCAGAGTGGAGTAAAAAATGACCCCTATATTCATGGTGGTATATGAAAGTAGACTAAAGCTTAATGAGCATATTCAGTTGTTGCGTTGCATAGTTGCCAGCACATAAACCCAAGTCAGCACTTGAAACTTCTGTAAAAGGAGAGAACTGGTTTTGAGTTATAATGGGCAGAGACCCCTTATGGAAGTGCTGTGAGTACAATCCCTGCCCCTTTTACCATGCAGTTGTTATTCAACAGATTTTAAACAAAGGAGCTAAGGTACCTCCTGCAAATGTTCCTGGAATACCCAATGAGTAGGAGGTAGTTTGGATTATGGAAGACATGGCAGCTGTTGAGTCTAGCTATACTTCACCCCTGAGAAGACCGGAGCATATTTGGTTATTTGGGTCCAGTGGTTGTAGTGAGTAGAAAGCCTTTCCCCCACTGTCATGAGGTGGTCCTCCAAAGGTAGTGACGATGAAGCTGGCTAGTCCACAGAGTGACACTGGAACTTCTTTGCCTCAGATGAGACTGTGGGAGCAGGTTTGTGCTTCCCACCTCAAGCATATCACCATCTGCCAGCTGGTGTTAAACCAGTTCTGGACTCGAAAGGACTCCCAAACATTGAAAGACTCTGCCTTTCCCAGTTGAAATGGAGGAGAATGTCTCGCTGGTATCACTTTAATTCCACTCAGTAATTTAACACAGACATCCTTCTCCTGTATTTCTGGAGATGCTCATCCACTGTGAGATGGAACATGCTGTTTCTATGGATAAGGAGGTCAATGATTTTACCCTGGGTATCCAGCTCCAACTCCAAAAACCTGAGCCATGGGATTCACCATATGGCACCTACAAATCCTTTGCCATGACTGGAAGAATGGATGTTGGTCCTTGTGGTCATAATTTATTTCCTCCTGACCAGTTTCCAGTTCAGTGCCTGATTCTCCAATATACTCTCTCTTGCACAGCAGAGATTGGGAGGGAGGTGCTAACAAAGAGATTCAAAGTGAAAACAACAATCCCCTAAGGGCAAGCAAGTGTGACCTAGACGAACGTTGGGCCTATTATTCGGACCAGAGAGTGGCGTTGGCTAAGTCAGGAGGACTGGTGCCGTGTACCAGTCTTAAGGGCTCTAGAGCTGTACGAGGGACTTCAGGAGCTGCACAAGAGATAGTGAGTGCTGCACTAGGGAAAACAGGAGCAGCACTAGCAGAGGTGAAACTTATCACGAAACACTGGCGAGAAGGGCCACAAGCATTTCTCTGGGCTTCAACTTTGAATCCAAAATGAGCCTGATCTAACCATCGAGGACATCATGGAATCAAATCCTGCAGCCATCAAAGGAGAGAGGTGTCATCTTCTCCAGCTGCTACTGGTCCAAAGGCATGGACAAGAGCAACCTACCCTCTATGGAGAATACAGGAGAAAGGAAGAAGGTGGCATCTTTTATAGTTGCTCCTTGTCCAAAGGAATAGACAGGTCCATCTGTCCATGAATTCCGCAACTCCCAAGGAAGAGACTGCCAGGGAAGAATCTAGTCGAGATTTTAACCCAAAGAGATGAACTATTAGTACTGGGCCGGACTCTGCAGAGCCAAATGGAACATTAGAAAAGGTAGTGGGGCATGTATCTGGTGTGCCACTGGAGTGACCAGACTTTTAGGGAAGCTAACTTGGCAGAAGCCAATATTCTAGATATTTTTCTGCTTATGAGTACTAAAGCAGGCCTGCATTCCCCTTTTTTAATGCATCAAGACTCGTTATCAAGCCCATCAAACTGATACCACAACAGCGACCACCAGCACGAGAACCAGACCATGGCTTTTTGTTCAAACCTCTGTAGTTACTGGAACTATGGAGAACTGGGCCGAAGATCAACACCAAGAGATGGAGATAGACCCAAGCTCTTAATATAACAGCAGTGCCACCCAATTAATCATCTCCTGCGTGGCATTTCATGCCTTCACCTGGACAATAGAGTCTCCCTGGAACAGGCCTCTAGGACCATCCCTTACTATCTCCCCAGAAGGAAAGGCGCTTGGTAACGTGCCCGGTGTGGCCATTACCATGTTTTTAAATTCGGACTCTTATTTTGGTAGAGAAAATCCAAATTTTCTTTCAGAATCTGTGCACCCTTACTCTGCATGCAAGCCAGGCAGTTCCAGCGGGACCTTACGATGTAGCACACAAAGCACAGCCATGCATTGTATAACTATTTAATAAGCACGAAAAACAGAAGTTATACAGGTCAGCTGCTACAAAATAACCTAACACACGAAGATCAAAGTTTGGTGCTGCAGTATAAGCTACACCAACATGGAAGGAAAAAACATAATACACAAGACCTAAAAAGAAATCCAAGAATGTCACTGTGGCCCTGGTAAAGGAATTCGCTGAGCGCTAGAAATCCACAATGATAGGTGAAAGAAATTGAAGGAGAGTTTCCTGTCCTGTTGTATTTCTCTTAGGATGTCCGTATATAGGTTTTCCTGTATCATGTCCTTATATAGGCACAATTCGCCCTGCCCTTATATAGGCATAAAATCCCAGTCCTTATTTAGGCATTAAACCGTGCACTCCAAATACAGGCATGGTCTCCGACATCCGTCCACCCTAACGTCACAACGAGTTCTTGAAGAACAGACCCTTAGGCTTCGGGAGTTTCCCTAGCACAGGACTATTGATTTCTTCAAGGACTCATCTATTATGCAGGAACCGTTATACCTTAGGGGTTCATTCATGACGTCTTCCGCTGTCCGATCCACGTCAATGCTAACATTCTGAGGTACCTCTCAGGTATAAATATACCTTCCCTAGCCCTTGTAAACTAGAGGAGACCTCTACTTCAGAGGAGCCCGTTTCCCGGCCTGACGCACTGAGAAGACGCTGTCATCCATGCACGCAGAAAGTCCAGCTTCCAGTGATCTGACTTCCCTTGCGGGGTGTTGGAGTTAGAGTCTGGCAAGAGATTCCTACCTCTCTCATTCTTAAGGTATGGAGCTGACTAGAACCTAGAGGGACTCTTGGCATACTAGGCGTAACATACTCTTAGTATACCATAGTAAGGAATACTTCACCTACTTCATACCTCTCCCTACACCTAGGTTAGGTTAGGTACATTGGGGTAGAACTAGCTTAGAAACGCATCGTATGAGTACTCGCATTTTTAGTCTGTTTTATTTATGTAAATGAATATCTGCTAAAGATCATGCTAGCGCAGCATTATTTATTTCTACTGCTTACGCTGTACATTATTTATCTTGCATACTGTCTTGTGATCGTAACTGCACACATTACTTACACAAGAAACAAGACTGTTCAATAAACCTTTTATTGAAACGCCCGTCTATTCTTTCTGTGTAACTTTGAGGAAAACTAAATATGCACGAGTGAGCTGAGTGAAACGGTTATCTATTGTTTCCACGACTCTGGGACACGTTCTGATTCTAAAGGGAAACAAAGTGGTCATGTTTTGCGGCTGCCAGAAACTACTCCCTTCTTGTTTGTCAAGGAGTTTCTAGTGGCCTCTGAGCTAGCTGGCACAAGTAATTAAGTTTAATATACTCGATAGGGACATACCGACCTCAGTCCTATGTCAAGCCTATAGGGTATATTGTTCCAATGCGCAGAGCCTATTAGGGAAATAGGAGCTACACTACATGGCGCCCAACGTTTGGTAAGGCGGTAATTTAACGTTAGATACTGAGTAACTCAGCTGTGCTTTTTCTCTCAGAGACCCCTACCCATATACTCCAAAAGACGTCTGGAGTGGGCAGGGTTAAGTATCCACCACGGCTACATAGGGAAACACCCTATATATTAGCTGTTTGGTTTGCTCAACGTCGAAGGATACAGTGTTCCAAAATATTGTGCACCTTATCTTTGTTTCCTTGAAACTTGTTCTACATTGTTCAAAAAACAAATGTCCAACAGGGAAAATGCCACCGACACCGGTGGAGCTGCGGCTGATCCAGCCCAAGCAGCAGCTTTTAACATTACAGGTTTAAATGAAACCGAGGAGGGTGTTATAGACATCCATCCAAACTTAAGAAGAGCCATCACTCTAAAACTCATAAAACACGGCCTACCACCAAGAGGCGGTAGAGCAGTTTTCGTGATAGAGGCACACGAATCCTTTCAGACAGAGGTATTCTATTCATGGGTAATATTTCCTGAATCAAATTCAGTTACAAAAATGTTTCACTTCTACAAAGAAGATGATCCACCAGAGGAATACATTCCTTTCGAGGATATAGAAATTCCATTAACATACCAGGAGCATCAGCTCTGGTTTAAAGGCGCCCTAAAACATCACAGAAACATTACCAGGCTCAGTCCACTAGGTAGACCAGGAGCAACATGGCCGATTCTAGCCGGCTACACACCTCATCCTGAACTGGATATAATGTCAGATGAGGAATTACTTATTCAACTTACAGAGTTAATAAAAATCTACAGACAATTGGTCCAATATGTCATGCGGACTTTCACAGTCCAACCACCATTAACCATTCCAAATCAAACTCCTCAACAGGGGAATACATTAAAAATTACACCACAGACTCTATACGCAGTCATGGGTAAAATGCCCACAAAACGTGAGCAAATTCCATTCTGGATAGCTCAAAAAATTACTCAAATCGAAGCAGTATTTCCAAATACTAGCCCGTATGAGAAACACAGAATCCTAACAATCAGTTTACCAATGGGGATCACACCACAACTGGAAGACTGCACCACTTGGGGCTCAGTCTTTGCTGCCATCTATACTAAAACACATGGTATTCCATCAATTGCGGTAATACCTGTTGTCCTGAAACAAATTCAAAATGAATACGGGGCAGAGCCTGCTCTGAATTTAGGTATGAAATTACTGAAGAATTTCGACCAAGTCTCAACAATAATATTATCGAATATTAAATGGTAGGCAGCAGCAATGGCGATCCGCCAACGATTAAGGGAATTCGATGTTACAGAACACCAGATTGAGCTACCCAGAATAATTGAACAATCTTAGGCAGAATTAGGCAGAGATAGTTTGGGTGGAAGACCAGTGAAACCAAAACTATCAGAAAGTCCTGAGAAGGACTCTATTAAACAAACTCCTACATCTTCTAAAAAGAAGTGGGAGACTAAAACAAAACTCAAACGAGAAACGTTCTCAATCCCGAGGTAGGTCTCCTCAAAAGGAGCCCTCTGAAAGGAGGTATAACCTCAGGAATAGGGATAATTTGAGAAAGCCTGACAGGTATCAAGATACTGATACACGTTCCTCTCGTACCTTTCAGATCTCGTCGAGGACTTCGGAAAGAAGAGGACGATCAGAAAATAGAGAAGAACGCGTGAAATCCAAAGAAGATAAACACGCTCCAAAAAATAAAACAAAACCTCAATTCTCCAAAAAGAAAGTAGCAGGTCTAAAGATCAGACATGCCGAGAATACTGAACACAACTCAAGAACGGAGAATGGGCTCCGACAATGCTGGACAGTGCAGCATAAGTCACAATAGTTCGCCAGAACCTGAAGGAACTTCTGGAGATAGTGGACTTGAATGAGTACATTACAGTTGAGACTGTAGACACCAGGGTTAGTACTCCACAAAGGTTATATGAAATAACACTCCGAATGGAGGGAGACATACCTAGACAGGTGAAAGCACTTTTTGGGAAAAACTTTCAAGGGGCTATGACATACTTCTAGCAGAAAAAGACTGGCCACCACAATTTGTCAGGGAGTGCCCACATGGCGAGGACATTATTATGCCTGCCTTCTCCAACCATATTCCGATTCATCTAAAATATACTTATGCCAGGGAATGGGCAGTAGCCCAGGCCCCAGCATTATATAAAAATCATGTAGGATGGGATGAGGACTCACCTCACCATAAAATACATCTGAAACATGAACCAACTGCACAAAGGCAGTACCCAATAAAGCAAGAAGCTAAAAAACAGGTCAGGGAGATCTTAGATCAACTTGAATACCAAGGGGTGATTGAAACATGCACCTCCTCAATGAACAATCCTTTGTTTCCTGTCTCCAAACCAGACAACACATATCGTCTAGTTTTGGATTACAGACACTTAAACACTTGTTGTAAAACATTTGCAGTGCAAAATGCACATAGTACAGCATTAATGAATAACATTGTGCGTAAAAAATATAAAACCACATTAGACATCTCAAATGGTTTCTTTTGTCAAAACATAGCACCTGAAAGCAGGTACTTAACTGCATTCTCCATAATGGGGAGTCAGTGTCAATTTTGTCGACTCCCACAAGGGTTCAAGAACAGCCCGGGGTTATTCTCAGCGAGAGTAACGGAGTTACTACAAATCTATGACAATGAGGCATTGTCCTATGTCGATGACATATCTGACGGACGATGACCTGGACAAACACTTGAACAGAGTAAGCACCATTATACTGGGCTTCGCCTCTGAGGGCTACAAGTTCAACTTTAAAAAGTCCCGAATTGCCCATCTCAATGTCCTATTTCTAGGATATGAGCTTTCAAGTGAAGGCAAGAGCTTGGCAGCTAACTTTTTAGAAAAGTGTGCGCTGCTCCAACCTCCAAAAACGCTAAAAAACTTACAATCCATCCTAAATTTTGGAAGAACATACATTCTAAATTACGCAGAAAGGGTTAAACCTCTCTACGCATTAATCAAACCTGATTTTTCAATCAAAAATTGGACACATGAACATACAGAAATCTTGCGTACACTCCAGGCTAACATGTTAGCAACAAATCACTTACAAACACGCGTAAGTCAACGCAACCTGGTGATCCGAATAATTTCGGGTCAATGCGGATTCACCTACTTAACCTTCAATGACGGTGAGAAAATACCAATCGCATACAAATCTCATTTGTACACACAAGCGGACATGTGCTTCACTTCAACTGAAAAAATTCTGACAGCAGTTCAAACCCCTGTAGCAAAAGAAAGAGCCTTAGCCCAAGGGAAACGCATTATTGTCGTAACCCCAGTACCGGCTTTAGAAGCGGTCACAAAAGCAAGCATTCCAAATGCTAAAGCATTACATCCAAGATGGATACAGTGGGTTAATTCTCTTGCTGCAACAGATGTTGAATATGTTTTTGATCCAGATTTAAAAACACAAGCATTCCTGCAATATGAACAAGAATGTCCTCTGCCCACTGAAATTCTGCCTCTCGATCAGTACGAACTCATAATTTACACTGACGGATCCGCACAACCCGCAACAGGGGGTAAGCAAGCTTACAGTGCAGCATGTGCAATCATTAAAGGTCGCATGCGAGATGGCATCTTCAGACCTATGGTCACAAAAACCCAGTCTCTAGGAGATTGTACAGCTCAGCGAGCTGAACTACAAGCATTCAAACTGGCACTTGAAAGTACAGATCGAGAATTCCCCACACTAATAGTGTGCGATTCCTTTACTGTGTTCAGTCGTATAATGAATATATACAAAACTGGCTTGAAAATGGTTTCAAAGATGCGAAAGGTGGCACAATAAAGCACAAAATGCTTTGGGAACAAGTAGTTCAGTTGAAAAACGAACTACCAAAGGCTCACGTGATCCACACACTGAGTCATCAACGTGATGGCGTTCACGTTACAGGGAATTAATTGGCTGACGAAGCCGCAAAGGGGGCTGTTCAGACGGCGTCCGTAGCTGCGATCACTCGTTCAAAAACAAAAATAGACAGTGAGATAATGTTGGCTGTCAATACTACAAGCAAAGGCAGTGGTGCAGCGTTACCAAAAAAGTTTCCACTCAAGTACTCTTATGTAATTGATGCGAACAACATTCCTTTTGCTCGAATCCCTGGAGTGGGGGGATAGGGTAATTCCAAACAAGGAACGTAGATTAGGACTAATCCTAGCAGCACACGAAGGGATAGCTTCTGCCCATGCAGGTGTTTCTGCAACAGTATCTTTACTCAAGCAAAGATATTGGTGGCCTGGCATTAGAAAACAAACGAAGAACTATGTTTTAGAATGTGATATATGCCAACAGATGAAAGTCTCCACAGTGAAACGCCCTGCGCAGACACCCCTGTTAATTTCAGACAAACCATTAGCTTGTGTTTACCTGGACCACTGCGGTCCCTTGCAAAGGGACGGTAACTATAAATATATCATGGTTGCAGTGGATTCATGCTCTAGGTTCCTATGGATATGGCCTCAGCGCTCGGCTGACGCTCGAACTGTTATAAAAGATTTGCGAGTCTTTATCGGCACATACGCAATAGGCACGCTACATTCTGACCAGGGCCCTGCGTTTAGCTCTCGGGCTTACAAAGAAGCCATGGACAATCTGGGCGTTGCATTGCGGTACTCCTCTCCATTCCATCCTGAGGGAAATTCGGTTGTGGAAAGGAAAAACAGGGACATAAAGCAGTCTAACAGCTAGGGTATTAGGTTCGGGTGATGGGTGGGTCAAACATCTTTATGGGGTCCAACGCTCATTAAATAACTTGCCAAGAAGTTCTCTAGGGGGGGTCACTCCATATGAGGTCCTATTTGGGACAAGAATGTGGGTACCAGACCTCGATCACGTAGGCACAGTGGTGGAAAATAAACCGTTTGATATCAAAGATCGTTTGGCTGTTTTACAGGAACTCAATGAGTTAAGATCGAAGCAAAGCAACGTATTCCGGCAGCCAACCACCACTGGGGAAAAACCGGCGGTCCCAGCAAGGCCTGTCTGGATTCCAAAAGTTGGGGATCTAGTCAGAGAAAAGATTGCGGACAAGAAGGAATTTGGACCTTCTTACAGACAACCAGTACCTGTCCTAGCAGTTCAAGGAACAAGAACAGTACTTCTGCCGCCCCTTGCTGGAAGAAAGGAGAAAAGATTTGTGTCCATCGACCTCATCAAACCACAGTATGTGGCCAATACTAAATAGTAGGTCTCGTGGACTCCGACCTAGTAGCAGACGCACTCCTCTCGCTACTATCCAAGAGGTTCAGACTGAAAGACTGATAACAATTGGGACTTCAGCAGTAACAGATGAAGGACAAAGCAACAATGCAATGGAACTCATCCCTCTTGAAAATCAAGTAACAGTTCGTCCAAATACACCTGTCTACACCAATGTAGCAAGTGATCAACTGGTTCCAGCGATTTCTACAAATCCTGATGCAATTCCAACAATTGACAGAACTGCTTCTGGCTATTTAATTAACTTTGATACGTTCTCAGAAGATCCGAGTGAACCTGAAACGACGCCAGCATCATTAAAATTCAAGCAGCAAGTACAAGATTTTCTTCACTTTCTGAAAAAGACTTATCTGGTTTCACCATGGATTGAACTCTGGATTATTTCTGGAATATTTGTTTTCCTGCTTTGGCTAGCTTTGGTTATGACTACGAGCGTGCTTATAAATGGCAGATACATCCATGTGTACACTGAAGGAAAAGATGTGAACTTACTTTTGAAACCTCATAAATCTTCCCATCGTGAAGCGAGAGACTTGTCAACAGTGAACATCACAGCTGTTCCTATACAGGATGGTATAGTGTGGGACAAAACAGATTTTGATATCTTTGGCCCAACGGAACAATTGAACAGTCCACATTTGTTTAAAATTTCACTAAGTGATCTCATTTCGTCCAGTACCTATTCTGATGATTGGGATTTGAGACTGTTAATGACAATGTTTGACCTAGAAAAATCTGCTGCATTTTCTAAAAGTGAATATTTAGAGGGTTCATCAGACTATGAACAGCTGTATTGCTATAACCACTATGGTCATCATTATTTGCATAAATCTGCATACCCTAGAAATGTGTTTATGTTTAACCAATGGGAGCATTGTCCTACACCACCAAAAGGTAGTTCAAAAACATTTATTAATAAGTTTCTATATTTTTCAGGTTACAATACATCTGATCCAGAAACGTTTTACTATAAAAATATAAACAAAACAGGACTGAAAATTATGTTAAATACAAAACAGATTTATTCTGCAGCATTTATTGCCCAACTGTCTATACAGGGTTTCGACTTTTGGAAAGACACCATTGACACAAAAACTGTCTGGGGTACTAAAGATTGGCAAGTGCAGGGGATAGAAGCTTTATTTAGAGCCTGCATCATCCCTGAGCAAATAATGTTTTTGAATGAAACTATCCAACAAACATCTTGTCTTGGTCTAGCCAAGATCAAAGAGATGAAAACACCTTCTGTACCAACACATGCAAGTGATAACAATACACAGGCAGCGGTTACAGTTGACCAAATACTACAACTCAACAGATCTAATCCTGATTGGAGAAAATGGTTGATCTGGCCCACAGACACGAACAACTGTCAGGAAAGATTCCCGAATAAAACTCAGGGCTTTACTATTCATAGGCCAGACCCAAGATACGTCCAAAGACAGCATCCGGGGGTAGTAACAACATACAGTGTAGGAAGATTATGCCTTGATTGGCTGCAGAAAGCTACACTACAGGATGTGAAACACTTATCCTTACTTAAAGAAGACGCAGACCTTAGGGAATTCTTGCTTGGACCGAGAAAACCGCGTCAAAAACGTTTCATATATGCCAGCATCTATGCTGCTTATAATGAAGCATGGAAAGTGTCACAGATGGAGGCCGCAGAACGAATACGTGAACTTGATCGTATTAATTTAGAGAAAACCCTCTCTGTGGTCGACAATGGGTTAACAACTTTGTCCTCCAGAATATATTCATTGGATGGCATTGTATCCTCTGCTATCGACATACTGGAACAAGATTTGGCGATGTTACAACAAGGCCAATCTCAATTACGTTCTATTGTGTTATTAAGCTGGACGCTGCAATCTTTGCGTGCGGGCTATGTGCCTTGGCGTTTTATCAACACGTCAATTCTGTTTGTAGAATACAATCTAACTGATAAACAGATCGAACTGGCACAAAGAGGAGCAAAGTATACAGTGCTGGGCATTGAAAAACTGGAAAAGTTACCATTCACAGTGGCAGAAAAACCAGCTACAGTATGGCTTATTCATGGCATAATCACACTACCTGTGACTACTTTTCAGTTTCAGTATTGCCTCAAACAAATGCAAGCAGGCAAATATGAAAGGTTGGGTAAGGAATACATTAAGACATCTTGGAATTTACCATATACATATAGATGTTGGAGTGGGGATCGTGAAGTGTTTCTGAGCGGTACACACTGTAAAAATGCACTGAGCGGTTCACTAATATGTCAGGACATTTCTTTACACGGGGCTTGTAATGGTTCTGTGGCAAATTTGTCTTGCCACCAGCAGGGTACACCAGCTGCTGTGATTAATCCAACGTTTGGACAACTTTCTAATGGGAGTTACCTCATGTTGAATGATCAGAGTTGCTGCGGCATGTTGCCAGGCATCCCATATCTAGTAACGGTCAACTCCAGGGTCACTTGCTGTATACAAGTATTGTTTGCCCCAATAGACACAGTCATGGAGTCGCCTTTGTGGCCTTCGCTGAACGTCTCTTTTATAAGATTTGATACTTTAAGCAGAATGAAAGCCATGCTTTTACAACAATCAGTGCCTTTAACCTCGGCCAAGGAAACCTATGATCTACAAGTAGCAAGGACTTCGGCTGAGATACAGACTTTAATACGTACAAATTGCCCTATACATTTCGTGGAAATAATAGGACGTATCTTTAACATGTCTGATACAAGCGGAATTGTACATGTATTTAAGAGCATCTGTTCCGGTCTGTTAGCACCTTTCCAGGCAATACTCGGAATCATCCCAAACTTTGCACATTCGGTGTTTGGTGGCATACCATTAATTCTAGCACTTGTTGCCGGAATTCTATTTCTCTTCCTGCTATTACGCTATGGCCAGCCTATTCGCATACATCACTCCGAGCGAAATGGAGAAAGCTCTCCTTGAACGAAAGTGCCGTGAACGGTTAGTACAGCTTTTGGGCATGAATCGTCTACGGGAACTTAATACCACGTGGTTCCTGTCGTTCAGACCAATCTGGCAAGATTGCATCTTACCTGTTCTACGATGCCTGCTATGCGGTGAAGAATGCGTGTTGGACACCTGTCTAACATTTCCATCAGCAACGCCAACGGATATCGATACTCTGCTGGACCCGATAACGGCCCATGCTTTGTGTTGTCCCCAGAGGCTACCAATCCTGATGACAGCATTCATTGAGATCTCACAGACGCTTCCGGCTGCTGCTGAGGTACGAGAAAGATCTACAGGCACACAGGTAACAACGGACGCGAACATTGCTGCGGCATCCTATGCTGAAAGCGATGCTTCACATATCTGTGCAATTAATCTACTACACGAGGTGTTCCGAATGTCACCAACTACGGTGGACGATATTTTGTCTACAGAAATAGATGATCTCATGTTTACACCAGACCCGTACACTGACTGATTCAGCCCACAGTGTTCCAGAGATGCAGTAACAATTTGGCCTTCATATTTCAAAAACTTGGAACTCTTCCCATATTGAACTTCTTTTTCTGTTTTTTCAAATTAAATGGCACATCAATCTGCTTGAAGTAGAACTATTCTTATAGTACGGACTTCGCGGTACTTCCACAGACACTTAGTCATCTAGTTTGTCTAAAAAGTTCATTCATTTCCATGACATGAAATGACTGATTTTGAACAAACTTATTGATCAATTTTTTGTCACATGTAAATATTACTGCTTATTTCATTCAAATTGCATTTTTTTTCTCAAATATATGCCTGAAATGAGAAGCAATGCTTAACAATGTACAGTACTTTTTGCATTCTAATAGGTTTTTAAATGCCTTTTAAATGGTTTTAAGAGATTTTAGCAATATGCGGTACTCCATTTTATGTTTAGCATTTTAAATGTTTAGCATTTATATTCTTATCGTACACACGAAAGTGGAGTGTTGTATTCCTCTTAGGATGTCCGTATATAGGTTTTCCTGTATCATGTCCTTATATAGGCACAATTCGCCCTGCCCTTATATAGGCATAAAATCCCAGTCCTTATTTAGGCATTAAACCGTGCACTCCAAATACAGGCATGGTCTCCGACATCCGCCCACCCTAACGTCACAACGAGTTCTTGAAGAACAGACCCTTAGGCTTCGGGAGTTTCCCTAGCACAGGACTATTGATTTCTTCAAGGACTCATCTATTATGCATGAACCGTTATACCTTAGGGGTTCATTCATGACGTCTTCCGCTGTCCGATCCACGTCAATGCTAACATTCTGAGGTACCTCTCAGGTATAAATATACCTTCACTAGCCCTTGTAAACTAGAGGAGACCTCGACTTCAGAGGAGCCCGTTTCCCGGCCTGACGCACTGAGAAGACGCGGTCATCCCTGCACGCAGAGAGTCCAGCTTCCAGTGATCGGACTTCCCTTGCGGGGTGTTGGAGTTCGAGTCTGGCAAGAGATTCCTACCTCTCTCATTCTTAAGGTATGGAGCTGACTAGAACCTAGAGGGACTCTTGGCATACTAGGCGTAACATACTCTTAGTATACCATAGTAAGGAATACTTCACCTACTTCATACCTCTCCCTACACCTAGGTTAGGTACATTGGGGCAGAACTAGCTTAGAAACGCATCGTATGAGTACTCGCATTTTTAGTCTGTGTTATTTATGTAAATGAATATCTGCTAAAGATCATGCTAGCGCAGTATTATTTATTTCTACTGCTTACGCTGTACATTATTTATCTTGCATACTGTCTTGTGATCGTAACTGCACACATTACTTACACAAGAAACAAGACTGTTCAATAAACCTTTTATTGAAACGCCCGTCTATTCTTTCTGTGTAACTTTGAGGAAAACTAAGTATGCACGAGTGAGCTGAGTGAAACGGTTATCTATTGTTTCCACGACTCTGGGACACGTTCTGATTCTAAAGGGAAACAAAGTGGTCATGTTTTGCGGCTGCCAGAAACTACTCCCTTCTTGTTTGTCAAGGAGTTTCTAGTGGCCTCTGAGCTAGCTGGCACAAGTAATTAAGTTTAATATACTCAATAGGGACATACCGACCTCAGTCCTATGTCAAGCCTATAGGGTATATTATTCCAATGCGCAGAGCCTATTAGGGAAATAGGAGCTACACTACAGTCCTGCCACTAAGTGGCATGAATACCTGCAGGTCCAGAATGAGAAAGAGCAAGAAGATATGTGCCATTAAGGTTACAAAATGATTTAAATCTCAGGAGTGGTATCTTTCAAAATATATAAAATCTAAAGTAAAGGATTAAGACATGACAGTCTGCTAACCCCAATTATTTCAAGGGATGCTTTACATTTGCATTATATTTACCTTAAAGTCAAGCATAAGACAACTAGTCTGCAGTGTAAAAGGGCCTTCTACATACCGGTTATTGCTAAATTGCACAGCATGTTCCGTTTTTGCACTATTATAGCCATTAGATTAGCATACATCTTTTGACCGAAACACATTTTTCCTTTCTTGTAGTGCCCTTGTAAACCACTGTAACTTAGCATCTGGTACGTTGTGTTAATACCACTGCAGAGAAATCCTGTGTGCAGTGGAGTTCTCTGGAA
This sequence comes from Calotriton arnoldi, assembly GCA_963921515.1. NCBI lineage: Eukaryota > Metazoa > Chordata > Amphibia > Caudata > Salamandridae > Calotriton > Calotriton arnoldi. The sequence continues at coordinate 511,404 of CAWUFW010008952.1, read as the reverse complement.
TTTTCACAGGCTATGTGCCAGGCTTTCCCCCCAGAAGACACGGAACTTCCATAGACTCCTCTGAATCGATTTGTAATGGCAATATTCTGCACATTCAAAGACACATTAACTAAGCCTTAAAACTCCAAAGTCTTGATGGTAAAAGCTTTGACTGAGGCCATTGGCCAAGGCCTGGCTGTCCTCACTTTGATAAAGGAGCTGTCCAAAACATTCATATGCGACCACTCCAGGCAATTCAGTCATGCTAACAGGCAGTCGGAATCTTGCTAGCAGAACTCAGACATAAAACACTAACATAACATACTTCAACCAAGAGAGTTACTGAAGGGTTGATACCACTTTAATAAGAGTTTAGAATATCTACTATTTAACAGGTGTTTCATAAAGAGCCTAATGGACGAGTTTACCCTCAAACTTAGGGGCAAGTCATTCCAAACCTTTACAGACTAAACCTAATGGCATTTCTTCCTTTTCCAGGGACCATCACTAAGTTAGCTTTAGAAGATACCAATGTTTGCAGGGTGCAGGAGAATAAAGCACTCCTGCATATACTTAGGTGAGAGTGGTTATGGAGTTTCAATGCTTCCCATCCACGACTTCTGGCAGAGCATTAGAAAAAATATTCCAACAAGGCAATACTGTTCCCACAGTACCATACACAGTGTACCGTCTATCAGTGTTGCGCACATCACACAGACTGCTCGTGCCAAGGCACATTCAAGTCAGACTGCACTTTATTTTTTTTTACGGGTTTAATTCAAAAGTGTAGTCATCATCAAAATAAAGCAGTGCAACAGAAAGTCTCCAACGCTTTGAACTTTTTTCTCTGTTTTGTTGTGTAAGTAGTGCCTCACACTTTTAAAAGCTGTATTCTTTTCTACTTAAACGCCATACTATGCACTTTTAAAGAGAAAAATTTATTGTGAAGAAATATTTAGATTGAAGCATCATGAATGCAAAAGTATCCATCCCCATATGCTAATACTTAGCAAAAGCACTTTGGCAACAACTGAAGCTCTGGGTCTGATGGGATAAGTCTCTACTACATAACCACCGTAACGCATCACAGTATGCATGATGTCTTTGCTTTAGGTGAATTGTGGATTTCAGTATGCACCCATCTCACATTTTGCATTTAGGACAAAACATTCCATTTTAGTTTTGCCAGATAATATTTTGCCTCATGACTTTGGAGGGATTCAATGTGGGCTTTTTCAGATAATTGGTTCCTTCTTTCCAACCCACTGGCCAGGTCTGTCAGTGTACTTGCGATACTGTTGTCATGCACACAATTTCATCACCTCTTGATCCTAAAAAAACAATAGGTCCTTCAAAATGATCATTGAATTCTTGGTAGCCCACCTAATCAGTTTTCTTCTTGCTCCTTCATCAAGTTTGAAGAGCTTGAATGATCTATAAAGCATCTTGGTGCAGCCACACACTTTCTCACCATTGATCATCTTGCTCCAAGGAATATTCAAGACATTATAACATTTTTTATGACCATACCCTGATCTGTGACTTTCCATACCTTTGTTCCGGAGTTCCTTTAAATTTTTTTATAAAGAACTCTGGAAAAAAAACATTCTTCTAGGTGCTCATGGTCAAGTTTCTGCATTGAAACATACTAATCAGCAAAGAGACTTATATGAACATCTGAATGTATCCGGATACTAAGTGAATTACTACAGTTTAGCACAGATGGAAGACCAGATTGTGATTCTGAAGGAGACTAGATACAACCGAGATGATTCAGAAGTTCTTTGGGATCACCTATCAATTCATGTGGTTTCAGTATTGTTTATCACCTTTTCAAAACTACCTAAATATTTCACTTGAAAGCTGTTCAGTGGGATGTGTAGTTAAAAGAACAAGAATTCTAAAACTGGTGTAAGCCTTATACAAGCACTGCTACCATCACTTATCAAAAAAAATTTTTTTAATCTTTTTATTCGGGTTTAAGATAAGTACAATTAGTCCACAATATCAGCAACAAAGCAGAGTGGAATCACACTCCCAAGTATAGTCAGAGAAAATTAAGCAGGCGGTGTTACAGAATAGCCAAAATCAGATTACAACAAGTGTGTGGGGCAGTCAGACGAGCGATGCTGGAAACAAAAATGACTTTCGCATATCAGCGGTTAACTTGATGTTTAGCCATGCAATGAATCAAAGAGGTCAGACAAGCCCCACAAGGGTTATTAATACATATATTTGTTGAAAATTAAAAAGAGATTCTATCATATAAAAACAAAAACAACTAGAGCCCGAGTCTTCAAATCACAACAATCCCGCACCGCCCAGCAGAATACAGCATCGCAACAATAGTGCACCAGGGACAAGCAAAATCCAAAATAAGTCATACCCAAGTGACATATCACAGGCCATGTTACAAGTTTGTCATCCTTTATAGTATCCCCAACAGTCTCACGATGCGGAGGCGTGCCCACCCTCCCCATGCAGAAAAGTTCTAAGATCAGACAACAATACATTCCAGCTGGGAGCTAACAAATATTTGCGCAGTCCCATAGTGTCCTCCCACCGCAGTGTCATCCCCTCCGCCTGTGCTGACACCAGAAAGGACTGTGTCCACGCATCAAGTGATGGGGATTTCAGGGATTTCCACCACCTGGAGATAACACGTTTAGCCATCAAGAAGCCCAAATCAGGGAACCTGGAGGTTGCTTTACATTTCTTAGCCCTGGGGAACAAACCCAATATGCATGCCTCCCAGGTCTGCAAATTGGGTCGCATCGTACACGCCGCCAGCTGGGTCGAAACACCCTGCCAGTGGGTGTGTACAGAGGGATAGGACCATAGCATATGAAGTATATCTGCCACCACCAGGGCGCATCTGGAGCAGGCTGAATCAGTTCAGCCAAAATATCGATCGATTTTGGCAGGAGTGAGGTAGGCCTTGTGCATTATACAGAATTGTATCAAGCGAGACCTCGCTTTGCCTGGTATATTAGTGGGGCCTTCCAGAATTGCGGCCCACTCCCTGTCAGTACAGGGCCGGGGAAGGAATCCCTCCCAGTGAGCGCTCAGAGCGGCATGTGAGGGTGTAGTATGTGTTTGCAAGGAGCTAGCCAGCCAGCGCACCAATAGCCTGCCCGTCCCCATGACCTGCAAATATTGTACCAGCAAATGAGTCGGTGGTTCAGCAACCAGGTCACCCCAGCGTCAGGTCCGCGCTGCTAGCAAGGAGTTATATAAGAGGAACTGTCCCGGCGATAGACCAGTGTCAGCTGTCAATGTGACATATGATATCAGGGTACCGTCACTGTAAAAATTCCCTAGCGTGTGCAGTCCCACCGCATGCCAGGCTTCTAACTCTGCCACATATGTAGATGTGGCCGTTCTGGGAGTGCCTACTAGGACGAGGACTGGTGCATAAGGAACCACTGCATGTGTAAGGCAGAGGCTAAACGGTAACAGCGGTGTGCAACACCTAACAGCAAGGGCTCCAGTACCATAGCCCCTGTACGTGGATGAAACAGATGGGAGTACATTAGACAGCATCCAGGGCGGTAGAGTGGTGGCCGTGTCAAATAGCTGCAGCCCAGACAGCTGTCTGGCTACCCATTGCAATTGAGAGGCTAGATAATAGTGTTCGAAGTTTGGCACAGTGAGGCCGCTCTGATCTAGTGGAGAGTATAATTTACAGCGCTACTCTACAGTGACCCGTATTCCAGATGAACTCCCTTATTCGGGATTCAAGGTCCCGAAAGAATTTGGTCGGAAAGTAGAGAGGTAGATTGGAGAAATAATACAATAGTCTGGGGAGGACCACCATTTTTAGAAGGACGACACGCCCGATCACCGACAACGGGAATGTCTGCCAAAAAGCCATCTGGGCTCGAAGAGATGCACCTGCGCGGTAGAGATTACCATCATTCAGATC
>CAWUFW010008952.1:497500-500000 GCA_963921515.1 Calotriton arnoldi | reverse complement strand
TTTTTTACATATTTTATTTTTTAAATTACATTGTAATTACATTATACATTACAAAAAATACTTTCTGAGAATGAATTACTTTAGTTTAAATACTTTGCACATAGGCAATAGACTTAAGTACAGTAGTTACAGTTGTTGCAATGGGCAACACATTTTCAAACACAATGCAACATTCAGCTCAATGTGAATTTCTAGTTAAATGCAATTAGTTACTTTATGGATTACTTTTTCTAACCACAGAACTGGATCCTAGATTCAGTCCTGGGACATCTCCTGTAAACAGTTGAGTAAAAGCGTTTGTTACAGTAGTGATTTTTAAGGAATATTATTGTATTTTAAAAGTTGACACTTAGAAACTTTTTCATATAGAATCACCAATGTTATCCTATGGAAGGAAATTCACTTAGCAGGTAAAAACTGTTATCGTTACTTTTTCTTACTCAGCGTTGGATCCTGGATCCAGCACTGGTGCATCTCCTGTAAACAGTTGAAAGAATGCGTTTAAGTCATACAGGCGATTTTTAAGGAATATTTGTAGTTTGTGAAAATCGACACTTTGAAACTTTTCTGCTGAAAACCAGACAATGGATTCCTATGGAAGAAAATATAAGTTACTGGTAAGTACGGTTAAAATTACTTTTCAGGGTCAGTGCTGGGCTAAAAGATGCAGCACTGGGTTCTCTCCTGATAACAGGTGAGTAAATCAGAATTCGGATTTCGGCTGATTTTAGAGGAATATTTGTATGTTTCAAAAATCGACACTTAGAAACTTTTTCAGCAAAAAGCAGGCAATGATATTCTATGGAAGGAAATTCAAGTTACTGGTAAGTACGGTTAAAATTCCTTTTCAGGATCAGTACTGGGCTGAAAGATGCAGCACTGAGGTCTCTCCTGATAACAGGTGAGTAAATCGGAATTCGTATTTCGGCTGATTTTAGAGGAATATTTGTATGTTTCAAAAATCAACACTTAGAAACTTTTTCAGCATAAAGCAGGCAATGATATCCTATGGAAGGAAATTCAAGTTACTGGTAAGTACGGTTAAAATTACTTTTCAGGATTAGTACTGGGCTGAAAGATGCAGCACTGAGGTCTCTCCTGATAACAGGTGAGTAAATCGGAATTCGTAGTTCGGCAGATTTTAGAGGAATATTTGCACAATGGTGAAGGGAGGGGCGGGGCCTGAGGTGACATCTGTGCAAACGCGCCCGTGGCGCGTTTTAAGTTGGGGGATTAAGTCCCTTGAATCATGAGGGTCCCTAGGGGCCAACTAGCCCACCAGGAACCTCCAGTATGCGCCAGGGGCTGCGTTGCAGAGACGTGTAGAGAGGCCACACCCCTTTTACACCTCTCTGCAATGCAGCTCTGTGGCGCTTTCTGGATGTACCTGTTGGGCTAGTTGGCCTCAGGGACCCTCAGGATTGAAGGGGATTTAATTCCCATCTTAAAACGCGCCACGGGGCCTGTTTGCACACATGTCACCTGAAGCCCCGCCCCTCCCTTCACCACTGTGCAAACGCGCCCGTGGCGCGTTTTAAGTTGGGGGATTAAGTCCCCTTGAATCCTGAGAGTCCCTGGAGTCCAACTAGGCCACCATATACTTCTAAAAGCGCCACAGAGCTGCGTTGCAGAGAGGTGTAAAAGGGGCGTGGCCTCTGTACACCTCTCTGCAACGCAGCCTCTGGCGCATACTGGAGGTTCCTGGTGGGCTAGTTGGCCCCCAGGACCCCCAGTATTCAAGGGGAATTACTTCTTCTTAAAATGCGCCAGGGGCGCGCTTGCAGAGTACTGCAGGGAGGGCGGGGCCTCCGGCACGATGCCGGTCGTTTTTTTTTGTTTTAAATTTTTTTAAAGGGAGGGGGCTGCGTGGCCCCCTTCCCTTGCCCACTTTGGCCCCGGGGACCCCATCCCCGGGGCCTGAGCATTTTTTTTTTTTAAATGAAAAAAAAACGGGAAGGGGGCCGCGTGGCCCCCTTCCCTGGGCCTGTATTGGCCCCGGGACCCCATCCCTCGGGGCCGGCCTTGCACTTTTTTTTTTTTTTTTTTACTAATTTGGGGAGGGGGCTGCGTGGCCCTCTCCTGGCCACTTATGGCCCCGGGGACCCCATCCCCCGGGCCTGGCCTCTGGTTGGGGAGTGTGGGGGGGTCCCCAATACCCCCACAGTCCCAGCCGGATCCCCGCCTCTTGCACGAGCCGGCATTGCTTTTCCACATGGGGAGCAGCTAACATGCTGCTCCCCATGTGGAAAGCTATTGTCTTTGGATATTGGCAGCAGAGCAGGTTTCTCTGCTCTCGCCTCAATATCCAAGCAGTTTGTAATGACAGGACGGGAGCCGCGAGGCTCCCGTCCTGTCATTGCAACAGCAGTGTCCCGGGTAGGCACCCGGGACACTGCAGGAGCCGGCCCTGGGGGTGGCGGTCCCCAGGGCCATCAAGGGCTCCAGGAGGGGGCCGCGCGGCCCCCTCCCCTTGAATTGCACAGCCCCGGGAGGTGGTGGT